>SNQJ01S0024876.1:64470-90833 GCA_010110895.2 Picea sitchensis
AGAGAGAGAGAGAGAGAGAGATTAGGGGGAAGATGGGAGAAAGAGAGATATTTCATGTTAACGGGAACACTCGCTTGTTCATGTTCCTAATAACGTGAATGTGCTTTAGGAACACACACACACATTCATGTTCCTAATAACGTGCATGTGCTTTAGGAATGCATGGGAATTATTTTTATTTCAATTCTTTTCTAGGAATGCACATGTGTTATTGTACATGTGTTTCTCAAGAACACACACACGTTCTTGAGAATGTGCATGCATTCTTGGGAACATACCTATGTGGCTTGCTTAGTCGAGGTTTGAGGTTTCTTGAACCTGTCACATCAGGAATGCGTGCATGTTCCTAGAAACATGCACGCATTCCTGCAAGTGCATGTTCCTGTTGACCCCCTTGCCACTTTTTTGGCCACCAACTTTGTGCACTCACCCACCACATTTTCTCCTTAAATTTTGATTTTATGATATTTTTAATAATATATTTATTCTGCAAAATGATGTCTTCCATGATTCCCCAATACTTTAGCGAATATTGGGCATCTTTATGCCATCCTTGCTTGAGTCGATGGTGGTTACAACTGGATTTTGAAGAAATTTTAGGAAGCCTCTTGTATTCCATGTTGTTTAACTTGTTCTTATACATTAGGTATCTAGTCATAGTCGTTCTCTCAATGGGGGAGAGGCTTTCCTCTAAGAGGAGGATGGGATAGGGCATATTTCCTTTAATTTTGAGATTGTAGGTTATAAAAAAATTTTGTATTTGCTC
Source organism: Picea sitchensis (assembly GCA_010110895.2). Lineage (NCBI taxonomy): Eukaryota > Viridiplantae > Streptophyta > Pinopsida > Pinales > Pinaceae > Picea > Picea sitchensis. The sequence goes on from SNQJ01S0024876.1 coordinate 65,237, forward strand.
TATCTTTCTCCAAGATTCACGAGAGACAATACATCCCCATAATTCAAATCCATAAAGAATAACAAGTGTAACAAAAGTATCAAAGAGGATTTCCTTCTTATCCCAAATACAAATATCGGTTGATTTACAATTTTTTTCAAGCCCATAATAAGCTTTCCATCCCCCAATAATCCTTTTCTCAATGCTATAATTCCAGTTGATCTTGTGATGAATATCAATTCCAAGATATTTGTATGAAGTCACTTCCTCCAAGTTGTTGTTGTCATATACGAAAGTAGAATGAGTTATCTTATTGGATTTAATGATCATGTCCTTAGTCTTATCAGTATTAACAATCATACCCATGTTGGAGTAAAAATTCTTGAGGATTCTTATTAGGGCCTCCATAAGAATGATATCATCAGCATAAAAAAAAATATTGATGACTATACTAGTGAGAGTAGGGTCGACACAACCTGCTTCTTCCAAGAAATCTTCTAACTTGTCAATGTTTATGCCAAAAAGGGTAGGGGACAAGGGACAACCTTGTTTGACTCCAATATTGAATTTAATCTCTTTCAACCAACCCTTGATGTTTTTAAACTTAGCAATAACGTTCTCATACATCCTTATTGTAGCATCCCTCAACTCGAAAGGAATTTCTATCTCTTCCAACCTATTCCTAATGTTTTTCCTAGGAACCATGTCAAAATATTTTCTAAATTCAACAAAAAAACAAAAAAGATTGGTTTTAATATTGTGGAACTCCTCTACAATGATCCTAAAGGTAACAAGATGGTCCACAGTTGAATGATATCTCCTAAATATGGCCTGGCCTTTAGCTCTTTTACCGTGACTTTCTAGCCAAAGGATAGCTCTTTTAGCATCGTTGTTGTGAGCTAAGGCTTAATGGTTCATCTGTGCCAAAGGTTTCGTCTGTGCCGAGCAGAGGAGAGGTTGGTTCAACCGATCAGTGGTTCGAGTCTATCGAGGTGCTTCTGGTAGCCTTCAAATTTATTTTTCGAGTATACATGTTATCGTAAACTGCAATTTAATGGCCATTGTAAACCATATCGAATTCATCACGAATTATTCGAATTCGAAATGAATTATCGAAATTCCGTATTTTTTTCTCCAATTCCGACGAATTTGACACTCATGTTCACATGATTCAAATCCATTGTGCTCTTGACAACTTATAATGCATCATATTGGATTGAAGTTACCAAGTCTCCATGGATGTGATTTATATGTTTCACACAATTCACATTTTATAACATTACATTTGAGTAGACATTTTACTCAAAGATATTTTGTCTGTCAAGTATTTCTAAAGTTTCTTTTAGTTTTTTTTGCTACTAGATTCCCCTCAGTCAACTTCTTGGTTAACCTCTTCTTATTATTTCCTGATGTCATCCAAACACACTCAAATCTTCATTCAAATCAAAATCAAAATCAAAATTTTCTTCTAAATTCTTTTGATTTATAAAATCTTATATTGAACTTATCATTTAAAAAAAATCTTCATTCAAAACAAAACCAAGGTTTTTCTCTAAATTCTTCTTTTGATTTATAGAATCTTATGTTGGACTTGATCATCAAAAAGTTGTTTGTTTAAGATAACTTGAGGCTTTTTTTATGTATTTGTTTTTATAATCCCAACAATGGGAAAAATTAACTAATATATTATATTGAGTAAGTACTAATTTAATTTAAATTAATTAATATATTGAATTGAGTAAGCACTAATTTAATTTAATTTAATGTCTCGTGTAGTGTCGTGTAGTGTATAGTTGTTTCATAAATATGTTACTCATATTTATAAAGTTACAAGGTAATATAATTGATAATAAAATAAATAATAATTTGTAAAAAAAAATGAAACATTATATATTTGAGAAAATTGAACCAAGACCAATATATTATGAGAAAAAAATTATTTTTTATTTGTAAAGCATTATTAATTTTTAAAAATTGCAACACCAAACAAAGTAAAATCTAAATTTATTAAAAAAATTAAAATTAATATATTAAATATCTAAAAATTTGAAACCCAATTTAAAATTTAACTCAAACCAATACATTATGAGAAATTTTTCTTATTAATTTTTTAAAATTACAACACTAAACAAAGTACAATTTAAATCTATTAATAAAAAAATAAAATTAATATATTAAATATTTATTAAAAGGAATCATCTAAATTTATTAAAAACATTAAAAAATAATATTAAATATTTATTAAAAGTTTGAAAGAGATGATAAACACAAAAGTATGGTGATCTTGGAAAGCTTCTTTTAATGCTTTTCGAGTACATAAACAAAATTATAAAGAATCACAAGTAATCACTTATCCTCTTAAGGTTCGAGAAACCAATTCCATCTTAGTGGATATTAATCATCATCATCATCACTATTAATTGTTAAATAATAAAAAAAACTATTAATACCCATTATCTACCACAACTTGTAATTTTAATTATTTAACAATAAATTTTACTTGTAAAAATATAAAAACATATCCAAATATTATATATATAATATATTACTAAATTTATAAAACATATAAATAGAAGTTTTGCAATCACCTTTTTTCTTCATATTCTCTACAAAGGGTGTAGGTAAATTCACTTCTAAGAAATCACTAATACAATGAAGAATTTGAATCATAATGGAATTGCATATGTAAAAGATTTACAATTTATTAGATTTTAAAAATTAAAACTTTTAAGTTTAAATATCTATGATTTTAAAAATTAAAACTTTAAGTTTTAAATATCTATTAAAAAAAAAAATATTTTAAAAATTAAAACCTTTTGAGTTTAAATATCTATTAAAAATATTATTTATTTTAATATTTTGTATCGAATAATAAAATTAAATAAATTTTTACTATCATAAAAATAAAAAATAATAAAACAATTATTAAAAATAAAAAAATAATTAAAAATATTAAAATTAAAATAAAATAATCAAAAATATTAAAATAAAATACAAATTAAATATTAAAAAATAAAAAATAGAATATTAAAAATAATATATATATATATATATATATTGGTAATAATTAAGGGGTGGTAGGGAGTCATCTCTCTGCATTTTGATGGAAAAAAGATTGTGGACTGCTCCTTGGGATTAGGAAGACCACTAATAATAAAGTGGAAAGTCTTGCAGTCTATATGGGGCTCCAAACTGCACACTCGAGAAATATCCACATCCTCAATAATTTTGAGACTCTCGGGAACTAGTAATAAAGGATCTCCTTCTTCACTAGTAGTAGCAACGTAATTAAGATCCACTTCTTCCATATCCTCCTGCCCTGTAATCCAGGGAAACTAGTCCCCTAGTTGGTCCCTCCTCTTTGTCACGCGGGCTCCTCGCCCCATGACCACGCAAGCCCCCGCCTCTCTCTCCTCTTCGTAATACCCCTCCACTTCCGGCCGTCCCTCTTCTTAAATCCTTGGAATCTCCTTCATACCCATTGACGCCCTTTCCAGCATCCATGGTGTCACTCCCCCTGCTCTTCTCTGTGAGAGATCTCATCAGCGCGTGGGTAGTTCAAACCTCCTGTACTTTCAAGTGCATGTAGACATTCTCCCTTCCGCAATTATGGTTAACTCTCCACTACCATTTAGGTATCTTTCTGCATTCCTCCAACGAACTCTAGGAGATGAACAGAGAATTCAATACTCTGTTTTTTGTAATCTATGAAAGAAAAAATCTCTTTTTTAAATATAAATTCCCAACCATTTATGTTTCAAAAAACAAAAATAACTATGTGCGGGGTAATAACTAATTAATAAAATATGCTTGACTTGTTTCTATAATTGAAACGTGAATATTGGTTATTTAAATAATAAATATTAAGTGGATGGTCAAGATTTAATGAATTTTGAATACTCTTCATGTCTTAAAAAAAGGAGGGATGAGATTTAACTCTAAACTTAATGTGGTGTTTTTTCCTTTATCGTTTTATTAAAATACCATCGGGCATAAAATAATCATGGCCAAGTGTCTGCTTCCTCTGACTATGTTTGGATGATATGGGTTGAAGTGGGCATTTCTATTTATCTCCATGTTTGGATGATATGGATTGAAGTGGGCATTTCTATTTATCTCCATGTTTGGATGATATGGGACTCCTCCTTATTTCAATTATCCCCCTTACTTATTAGTCCTGTAACATGCTACCTCACCTAACGTCTCATTTGAATTCAGTAGCAAGGAAATATTCGATTGAAGAAGTAAATGGGGCAGCTAGGGTAACCTACAGTCAGTATGACATAGACACCACTTCCATATAAATGAGGCATATGATTTCATCACATCTTTGAATCACAATACATAGGTCAAAATTGAAACCTAGTAGCAGTAGGACCATAGCCCGTAGCTTACCATTTTGTTTGTGTTTTTCACATGAGATGCATGTTGTCCCGACAGACATAGATGGTTGAGGCATGAGATCGACAGATTGGTCTACAAGAAAATACCTTTGCATTTATTTCCCCTGTTATCGACAAGTTGGTATGTAAGGCAAATATAAATCGACAAGACCTTTTCATTTATTTCCCACCGCCCCCTCGGAAATAAGGGGTTCATTTCAATAACCAATCAAATTTCAAAAAAACACGTTCAAATAATTTTAAAAAAAATCAAGTCCTAATGTCTAACCTTTGATAAATCTCACATATTTTTCATGGTCAATGCAAGTAATAGGTGGTCAATGCAATATCAATTTCTATATACCTCTGTGGGAGGCGGTTATAATAAGTTTTGGTGAATATAATGAGAATAGCTTAGGTTTGCAATATGTTCAGTTCAAATTATTTCCATGCAAATTATATGTTCAAAATGAAAAACGCTCAAGTATTATTACTAAAGTTTATGGAGGTGTACATACTCTATCCTCTCTAGATTTGAACTTGTGATCTCCAAGGAGGAAACACATATTATTAACCATTAAACCCACTCAAACTATTCTTAATATTTTTATATAACAAGTTTTAACATACAAATATCTGTAAACTTGGTCAGCTTTAATATTTACAATTTCTTAAATATAGAAAGAATATACAAGTTAATGTTTATCAACTGGTGGTAACGCACATGTGAACACATGTGAATGGAAAACATTATTATACCTACCTCCCGTGGATATGTAGCATCCCCCAGCTCAACCAGGGAACATTACTTGCGGAAAAACACATAAAAAATGAAAATTTAGTTTGCTAATCAAATCTTGTAGCTTACCAGCTATGACTTATTCACATTTACAACAAGATACTAATACCCATGATTAAATGTAACTACAACATTCTAAAAAATCACGAATGCAACTGATAAAAAATTTATAACAGCTCATATAAAACCATTCTCATTCACATAGTAAATGCATAGCCATGAACTCATAAATAACTCAGCAAAATGGATAAACACTTATCTTTAAAAGAGACTTTGTGCAAGTAGTTGCCTCGGAAGGACGTTTCTCCCAACCATAGACCTGTTGTTCCAAATATCAACAACATTTCACCCCTGAGCTGGGGCTAGGAACCCACAAAAGAAGGGTGCCTCTCACAGTCCCCTCACAACTTCATATCACACAACCCATTGGTTTTCTCCTACAACTATCTTGAAATACCTCCATCTCTCTTCTTCTTGACCTACCCAACCCAAATAATGTACCCCTTCACTGCTCTTAGTCCATCATGCATCACATTTGTTTATCATGGTTTCTCTGGATTAGGTAGCTAGGAATCTCTCTTATGGGAACTCAAGGGAACTCACTGCTAGGAAAACCACCAGCAAAAACAACAGCAACCAATTGTTGATATAGTGAAACTCACCCAGGAGTTCACTCTTTAGGCCTAACAACCTGTCTCTTCAATTTCCAGCTCCAAAATGCTCCAAAATCGCTCCAGCGTGCTCCAAAATTCACCTGGCCTTGTTGCTCCAACTCCCTGGATATTCTCTCCTCTTCTCTACTTGTTGTTCCTCTTATTGTTCCAGAGTTTATACTTAAGGATTTGAAGTATAAAGTCTAGGCATCCAAAAAAGTAAAGAAGGTTTTTGATAAATCAAAAGGAAATCAGTTCTTTAGGAAAAGAAGCTATGGCTGATTTCTGAGTTGTCTTTGTCTAGCTCCAATCATTCATGGATGCTTATGTCATGTTCCATGGATTCCCATGAACGTTTGAGTTCAACCCGGGTGGTGGCAGTTTCTAAGATAGTATTAAACAAAGTTAAAGCAATACTGGTCTGATCTGTGAGACAGGGTTCGATGTTGCGCTGTCTTGCAGCAAGTACAATCATGGAGGAAAAGAAGGTTAAAAGATCTGTTGTTTTCTACTTTAGATTATACGAGAAAAAATCCTAAATTTGAATTAATAATATAACAATTTCAGAGGTCGTTTCCCATATCTGAGTTAAATTGAAAATAATGTATGTGGTGAAGGAAAACATAAAGCGATTCAAACAAAGTGAGGCTTCAACATGGAATAATCCTACTCTGAAACAAAAGAAGAAGTATGAATGTGAAACCTTTAATGAAGCATATAGTGTGGTGATCTAACTAACTCATAGGTCTTGAATCTGTTGATAGCAGACACAGAGGAAAATCTGTAAACAACCAGATAACTAAATAAGCATTATAACCATAGTATATGTTGTACTAATTTGTAGTTAAACATTCATCAAAGATATATAAGAAACGATGTTGAATATGAAAGGACAGAAGAACACATAACTCAGGATTTACAAAAATTGGAATCTTCAGTTTGCGTTTGTATTAATTCTGGTAAAGGAGAAATTTCTCTACTACAATCGGCCAGGAAAAAGCCTTGTCTAAGTCTTTTGAAATTATATTTATACAAAGGTTACCAACCCTATACGGTTGGACCTTTCCTTATTCCTAGCTATAAACGGTTACAAAATAAAGACTTGAATTGTTACACTGGTTCCCTTTCTATCTTCTTACATACACCGGTATAATGGGTAGCATGTATTGCTTCATTATTTCTTTGAAGTACTTGTTTCACTTGGCTCGAGACACTCGATGCACCTGTTCATAAAATTCCCTAATCTTCTTGAAGGTTCTGACATATCCTTTGCCTAAAAAATATACAGCTTCCTCTGAATTTTCGACAACCTGTCTTCAATCCTTCTATCTTCAAACTTTATTGACTGCAACTGTAGATTTGGATTTACCAGGGATTTATCCATTTGGGCAATGTCAAGTTGCTTTAACTATGAAATTTCAATATGTGCTTCATTCAAGCTCTCTTTGATGTGCAGTTGATGCTTTATAACATTGATCTATCCTAGTGTTCTAGAACAATCGTCTTTTCCAATGCCTAGTAATTTTTTATCTAACAGGTCGAAAGTCTCTTCACAATCCTCCTTTATTTCTTTGTCCAATCTTCTACTCTCGGCTATATTAGCCTCCCACGTATTTAATAGTATGTCTCCTCTTATTTGTTCTTCAACAGTCAATCTAAGATTTTTGGGGGTTGCAGATATTTCTTCCTTAGAAGATGATACGACCTCTTTTTAGAAAGTGATTTAGGCTGTAGTAGCCTCTTTTTCTTTGAGAAAAATTTGATCTAATGATTGTCCTATCTCCTGGAAATAATCTTGGATGATTCCTACTTTAGGAAGCAGACTTTGTAGTGTTGTTTCTAGTTTTTGTTGCACTTCCAGTGCCTGAGCTTGAAACACGGTTATGCTTACAACCTGGCCTTCAGTGGAACTCAATTTATCTTGCAGCTGCTTTACTAATTCTTCTTGTTGGATGACCTACCCTTGATTTACTTGTAGCTTCTTGTTCATCTCATCTAAACTAGACTTCAGCAATTGGATTTCTTATTTGTCAAAGGCTCTGGCCTGTTCAAGTCCTTTATTTATTTCATCTCTAATATTGTTCTCTGTATTTCTTATTTGACTCTGCAACTGGGCTATCATTTGATTCTTCTGCTTCAGCCTTGTTTTCATATTGTCAACTGAGAATAAGTTGGTCGTTGCCAAAGCTCCCATAGAGCCTGCTACCTTTGTAGCAAAGTCCTCTTCTTCTAGATTTTATCCATCTACAAGTACTATGTGATTTTTTACCATTGCACCCCCTCCCAGGTGCATCTCTTTCTTTACCACGACCTTTATTTTCTTACTAAAAAAGTAATCAGTGAGAGGTATTTCTTCAATGGAGATTGGGGTAAGATCACTTACGTATATAGCTCCAAGATGGGGAGTCCCAAAACTTGACTGTAAAGGAGTCAATGTTGTAATAGGACTACCTAACTCTGTGGATGGTGCTCCTTCTGCTATTTTTGGAGTATCGGCAGGAATAGTTGATGATAAAAGAAAAGTCATTTGATTCGTTCTTAAAGGCATCTCGGATTTAGACTCTGTTTCAGACCCTGGAAGTTTTGTCTGTGAATTTTCTGATCTTTGTGAAGACACTTCGGGATTCTTTGGGTTTTCCTCTATAGTTATTTTATCCAAAGACTCTGGTTTGAAACCTGGAGGTATAATTTCTTGTTCTGAAGGAGGGGTTATTGATTAGTAACTTGGGAAACCCAACTTGTCTGTGCCTTTGGAAAGCAAGAAAGTTGGCATGTAGATCAGGGGGTAACGCTTGGACTCTATCTTGTATTTTCTCATAAGCTATGATTCCTTTAAATATGTCATCACAGGGGGAGTCTTCATGCTCATATGTTTTCATATTGCAATGAGCTAGATGATTTCCCACAACTTTATATGGATCATGCCTTTTGAGTTCAACATCTACCAGTTTAATTTCCTCTAATGATGCAGCTTCTACCTTGGAATGGCCGAAATTTAGTAGTGAAAACCTTCCAATTTGTACAGGAAAAATTGGCCAGAATTTCTTCCGAACTTCCTTTAACTCTTTGTCGATGCCTCCTGTTATTATTTGGTGAGCCACTTCCCTACACACCAGTCTGTCAGGAAGAAATTTTTGGAGAGCATGAGGGGGGGTTGAACATCCGAAGACCCTGATATAAGAGAAATTCTCTTCAATAAACCAATCTGCAACTGTTTTGAGGTTTTCCATGATTTTCTCTTAAATCCGTGGGCACAAGAATCACTACATAGTGACAGACTTCATAAAAGAAATCTTTTACTTTTTATTTCCATAGTTTAGAGTGATATACATGGATGGGTTCTACACATCCTGAGTTCCAGCTCCAATTCATCAATGGAAAAGGAGTCATATAATAGACATTGTCCATGACATACGTAGACATATAAAAAGACGCATGTTGGCCTTTTGACTTTTCCATTTGGTACTCAGCAATATCCTTGGTTAGGTTATCTAATAAAATCTTATCCCAATTGAAAGTGAAACCCTCGGCTACTTCGTGTATAATTGGCACCCATTCCGCCGAGAAATGGGTAGGGATTTTCCTCCCAAATAGTCTACATAACATCATAGCTATATAGACTATATGTTCATTTAACGATGCGGTGGCATAAATGCCATGTGAATTAGCTCTAAATTTTGCTGGAACTCCCCACCATGTTTTAATTATATCTGGATAGGTTTGATTAGACTTTGTGCATTCCTTTCATTGAAAATCTTCTACAAATTCGGCATTATAAGTATATTTAGAAACATTATATAGATTGTAAATTACTTGAATGTGTTCTGGCCTAAAAGAGTCGACGATGACTTTTTGACAATTTATGATGCTCATGGTATGCACATCGGTGTTCATCAGAGCCCTGTTTATCATGTCATTGTATGGCATGAGCTTTGGCTGTGTAGCTATTTTATGAAGATCGACCTCTGCTATAATTATGACTGTAGTGTCAGTATCATCAATCTTTTCATCTCCAAAATCATCTGGGCAATTCCTGACCTCGCACTCCAAGTTTTCAAAAATCTGCGTGCATGACTTGACAGAGTCTATGGCGTGTGGTGTGGTATCAAACAGAACATCTGAGTTCGATGTTGAGCCTTCACCAGCCTCCTCACTCTTCTTCAAATCTTTCCTGGGTGCCATAATGTTTGTGATAAAAATGAGTACCTATTGCAGAGGGAAAGGCGTAAGTTTTCTTTGAATACACCCTGCTAATTTGTTGGAAGTGAAGATAAAATTGGAAATAGAAACCTTTCTTCACCTTAATTCGAGTGTGCTTCTACGGGCGATGAATTTATTTGTTTTAATGAGGGGGGTACGACTGGAGATATGCATCTTACACTATGAGATATTCCCATTAATCCATAATAAAAGCTGCCAAATATCGGCAATTCGAGAGCGGGAACATTGGATGAAATATCATTGAGTAATTCTGAAAAACGAAAAATGCGAAAAGACAATTTATATCGTTAATTTATGTTTAGATGTTAATTTAATTACACTTAAGCACTTAATACTTTTGGGACTTCATGCTTCGGGGTTTTTTGGACGTGATGAATGATAATTCCCCAGTTCCCCAAAATGCGACTGGTTAGCAATATATTAAGTATGTTTAAACTTTTTATTAATCACGATTAGAAATTGAAACTTAAAGTTTCATGGATTTAAATATCGGGACTTCTATAACACTCAATGCAAGAAATCGCGATGGGATTTATTAACTTCTAAGGATATTTTAACTCATAATCAGAAGTGATTAGACCGTAAGTTTTCAGGTTTTCGGGTATCGTGACCTCAATGTTTGTGGAAAGTGAGAACTCCCGAATTGCGAAATTGCGATGAGATTTATTGACATTAAACTTTCTTATTTTTTTAAATAAACACGGCTTAGCTTTTAAAACTTTTGTGAATTCGGGGATCGGGACTTTGAGGAGACTCAACGTCGACCCTTTGTATTTTGTGAAATGTCGACTCCCGAAATTCTAAAAGCAAGTCTTCCTATAATTTGATTCATTAATGAAAGGCGGCTCCATACTAAAAAAAAAAATAGATAAAGAGAAACTTATTTTAGTCTCAAGCTTGGAAAAATAGACATGTTTCAACACCTCTCAAAACTAAATGTGAAAAACTGCATGTTACTACCCATACTAATTTCATCTCTTTCATCAAGACATTTCACTGCTCACTCTACAGAATGTTGATTTTAGTTCAACCCCATTCTCTCCAATAACTATGGGATGTGACTCTCACACCCACCCTATAATACGTATTCAATGATTGGGATCTCATACACTCAACCAGAAGATAGAAGTTTTCCCCAAATGATAATAAAATTCAAAAATGTGGGTTTGAATTAATACCCATAAATTATTTCCCTCTAGAGCTCTCTTAAACATTCTCTAGGCATCCCCCCTCTCTTGTGGATTAATATTCCTCCCCAACTCTATCCATATCCCAGCAACTGGTATTACACTATATTTATTTACAATTCAAGAAATACATTCCGCATTTACATTTCTTGGCCATAGCCACATCTATATCTACATTATACATTAAGTAAATTGGGGATTATACTAGGGGATGTTACATTCCCCCTCCCCTACAATTGTGCATCGTCCTCAATGCATCACAAAATGTCAAAATACATATATAAATTTACATCACAACACTTAGAAAATAAAAGAAAATTCCACAATCTTTACCCTCCAACAAAAGTCCCAACCACAATCTCCCATTCTTCTCAACCTGCTGACCAAAGGAATGTTCCCTCTTCACTGCCTTCAGTCCATTGGGATGCACCATTCTTTTATCATGGCTATAATCATAGGAAACCAAGAACTTTAGATATGTGGTTCTGATAACTAGCTTCCCAAAAATGGAGTCTTGTATTTCCAGCTTCTATTTTCTTCAAAATTGGAAACAAATTGTGGGTATTCTTCCTGCATAGTTTCATCATGCTCCCATGTTACATCTTCAGGATCGTATATGGTCCATTGAACATTTATTGTCCCTATGGATTTGTTCTTGAGCTCTTTTACTTTCCGGTTCAGAATGCGTGATGGTTCCACCAGGAAATCCCTTTGTTTTCCACCTGGATCACTGTCCAATCAATTTTGTGGTTAGGGTCATGAACATATTTATGTAATAATGACACATGAAATACATTATGCACTCTCATGGATGTAGGAAATGCTAACATGTATGCAACTGACCCTATCTTTTCTATTATTTCAAAAGGCCCACAATATCCTACTGCCAACTTTGGGCAACAACCTAATCTTATCGAACTTCTTTTTTCTTTAACTTTTAGGAAAACATGTTCCCCCACTTTAAAATCTCTAAAAATTTTGTTCTTGTTTGCGTAAATCTTTTGTCTGTCTTGGGAAGCCTTTAAATTATGCCTGATCCTTATCATATGTTCTTCCATTTCCTTTAACAAATATGGTCCAATGATGGTTCTGATTGTTGGGTTATCCCAACTCACTAGTGTGTTACACTTCCTATCATACAAAGATTCAAATGGACTCATTTTTAATGAGGCTCGATGCCCATTATTATAAGAAAAATACACTAAGTGGATATAGTCTTCCCATTTTGATGGTTGATCCATCGCATACATTTTGAGCATGTATTCAATTATCCTATTGGTCCTCTATGGTTTCCCATCTGAATCTGGGTGATACATCGTACTAAGATTCATATTTGTCCCAAATAATTTGAACAAACCTTGCCAAAATTTGGATGTAAGCTTGGAATCTTTATCTGAAACTATTGCCTTAATCACTCCTTGTAGCCTGGAAACTTCCTTCATGTAAATCTCTGCAATATTTTTTGCCTTATGTGTTGTCTTCACATGAATAAAATGCATTGCCTTAGTCAATTTGTCCACCACCACCATGATGGAGTCATGTTGCTTCATTGTTCTGGGAAGCTTTGTAATAAAATATACTGTAACCACTTCCCACTTCCATTCTAGAATGGGCAATGGTTGTAGCAATCATGTTGGATGTTTTTTCTATGTTTTCACCTTTTGGCAGTCTAGATATCGAGCTATGTATTTAGCCACTTCTTTCTTCATTCTCGGCCAAAAGTATTGGCTCCTTACAGCTGCAATGGATTTCTGATATCCTGGGTGCCCAACATATGCCACATTGTGCATTTCTCTCAATACTATATTTTTCAACTCTGTGGAATTTGGCACATACACCTTACCTATATAAAAAAGGATTCCATCCTCTTTCAATTCATAATCTCTAATTTTTTGTTCTAAATTGCCTTGTCATAAGTTTTCCTTTATTTGCAAATGGTGTTGATTTGAATTTGTTGCTTCAAGAATTTTATATTTTAAATTTTTTCTGTACATGTTGACGGCCAAAACATGCACTTCATGAGCTATTTTGCAGAGTGCATCAACCACCCGATTTTCTTTGCCTTTGATATGTTTAATTTCAAAGTCATACTCACTAAGAAATTTCAGCCATATAGGTTTCCTAGCATATAATGTTGGTTTTACAAATAAATGTTTCATACCACAGTGGTTTGTTCTTAGCTCAATTTATCTCCCCATGAGGTAATGTCTCTACATTTTTAATGCATGTACAATTACTGCTAATTATATATCATGAGTAGCATAATTTCTCTTGAATGCTCTTTTAATTTTCGGGACTCATAGAATACCATATGATCTTTTTAACTAAGGACTCCACCGAGCCCCTCCTTGCACACATTTGTGCACACTACAAATTTTTCATATGGATATGAAATCTTTAATATGGGCTCACTTGTCAAAATGTTTTTCAATTGCTGGAAAATCTCTTCACATTTTGATGTCCATTCGAACTTCACTCCCTTCTTTTTCAAAGAACTGATTGGGATTGCAATCTTTGAAAACCCTTTTATGAATCTTCAGTAATAAATTGTGATACCCATAAATGATTTGACTTCGATCACATTTCTTGGTGTTTTCCATCCTCTAATGGCTTCTATCTTCTCGAGATTGACTATTATCCCATCTGCTGAAATAATATGCCCCAAGTAATGGATGTTCTTTTAATAAAATATGCACTTACTTAGCTTGGCATACAATTTATGCTCCCTCAAAACCTTTAGAAACAATATTAAATGCTTCTCATGCTCCTCCTTATACTTATAGTAGATGTGAATATCATCTAAGAAAACAATTACAAACTTGTCCAGGTACTCCTTGAACACTCATTAGACACATAAAAATAGTCAGGGCATTTGATAGTCCAAATGGCACTACAGTGAATTCATAATTCCCATACCGTGTTCTGAATGTTGTGTTGTTTATATCTTCTTCTTTTATCCTCACTTGATGATAGCTTGATCTCAAGTCAATCTTAGAAAAGATCCTTGCGCCTTTCAACTGATCAAATAAATCATCAATCCTTAGCAAGGGATATTTGTTCTTTATAGTGACCTTATTCAATTGTCTGAAATCAATACAAAACCTTAAGGTTCCATATTTCTTCTTCACAAAAAGAACTGGGGCTCACCAAGTTGACACACTTGGGCATATATACCCCTTCTTCAAAAGTTTTTCTAGTTGCATATGCAACTATTTCAATTCTGATGTGTCCATTCTGTAATATGTCTTGGACACTAGGGTGGCACCTGGCACCAAATCAATATAGAAATGAATGTCTCTCTTTGGTGGAAATCTTGGGATCTCCTCAAAAAAATCTTCAAAATCTCTCAAGACTAGATGGTCTTCAAGACTTGCCACTTTATCACTAGATTCCTCTTCCATATGGGATGCAAAAATTTAACATCCCTTCCTAAAACTGTTTTTTAGCTACATGGATGAAATTTCTCTAACAGTACAACTCTTAGAATGCCTTGAATCTTTCCATGTTTCCCTTTCTCATTGTTGGTTTGTTATATTCTTTATAGTGAAATATAGTCGAGGTGGATCAACTAATAATCGAAGTCGAAGTAATCGACAGCAAGTAAAAGGTCGAGGTGGTTCAACCAGGTAAATTCGAAGTCAAAGACATAAATAGAAAGTAGAAGAGGTCAATTGACAAGAGATAGATAGGCGGGAATGTGGGAACTGACTGAATACCGAATGAAGGCCGACTGGCAGTTGACTAGTAATCCAACTTGGTAGTTGAGTGTAACAAAATCCTGAGATTCCCCGGATTTGTAGCCAATAATCTGTGTGGATCTGTAATCATTTTTGGGTGTATTTTCTTTAAGTTTTTTCCTACTTTGAAGCCTATAAAGAAGGCATGTTATAATTTTGTAAATATAGGGGGAAATGGCTAATTGCCAATAGATGGCATTGTATAGGTTGTTGGTCATGTACATGTAAGTTGAATTGGCTACAAGGTTGTTCTTGTGTAAAGCAAGAAGGTATGATGTTGATTGTGTCTTAGGTGTGGACCAAAGTTAGACATGTAACCTTTTATTCTAAATGAATAAGACAACAAGAGAGTAGAATGCTCAAGGAATGTTGGTTTTCCCGGTTTGGGTTTCCAGGGTAAAATCTCTGTGTGTTGTGTGTTTTCATTGTCATTTACTTTCTTGATTAAATCTTTCTTCATATCTTCTTCTAGTTTTAGCGAGGAAGTGTTCCTCATTTCCTAACATGTGGTATTAGATCTTGGTTTAAAAACCTTAGGTATGAGTTAAACCCTAGGTTCAGTAAGAGTCGTAAGACAAAAATATTTAAACATTGTGTTAAAGAATGGCAAGCAACTCAAGAATAGAGATCGAAAAATTTAATGGCCAGAATTTTGAGTTTTGGAAGCTTAAAATTGAAGATCTCCTTGTAGATCGAGAACAATGGATAGAAGTTTTTCTAGGTGCCATGCCAACAAGTATGTCAATGGAAGAATGGGAGAAACTCAAGAGAAGAGCAAGGAGTATGATTCGAATTTGTCTTGCAGATTTGGTATTGTTGAATGTCTCAGGTGAATATTCGGCCAAGAAACTGTGGGAAAAGTTGGGGAGCTTGTACCAGTTGAAATCCTTGGTAAATAAGTTGTTTCTCATAAATAAATTGTATCTTCTGAGGTTGAGTGAGGGAATTTCAGTGAGTGATCATTTAAATTTTTTTAATACCATTATAAGCTAGTTATCTTCTATGGATATTGAAATCATTGAGGAGGAGAAATGTATTAGCCTATTATGTTCTTTGCCAGAGTCCTGGGATAGCTTAGTCATGGATATATGGAGTAATACAACCACATTAGTTCTAGAAGACATGGTTGCATCTCTACTGTCAAAAGAAATGAGAATGAATAACATGAAAGGATCGACCAAAGATGATTTAATGATGAGAGGTCGACCGATTGATAGAGATAAAGGAAAATTCTTTGGTAGAAAGTCTAAGTAGAAGGGTAGATCTAAATACCTTTTTTAGTCGACAAGAAGATGCTGGAAATGTGGTGAAGTTGGAAATTACAAAAGGGAGTGCAATTCGAAGGCAATGGAAGTCATTACGGATCCAACGAGAAGCAGTCGACTGAGAGATAGATGACTTCAGATAAGGGAGGTGATGTGTACCTGGTGTCAACCAATACATAGTCAGATCAATATGTTTGGTTGATCAACTTAAGAGAATCCTATAATATGACACCACACAGATAATGGTTTTGTGAATATTAACAATATGAAGGAGGATACGTGTTCTTGGGGGAGAACTCGACAACCAAAATTGTCGGACGAGGAAGAATTTGACTGATATTACATGATCAGATGAGTAGAACCCTTCCAAGTGTGCTACACATTCTAGGTTTGGAAAGAAACTCAATATCTGTCAGCAATATGAGTGATGCAAGTGTGCACACTCTATTTCAGAAGGATTTGTGCAAGATGATCATAAGTGTGATGGTCTTAATGAAAAGAGTTCATATTGGAACCCTATACAAGTTACTAGGGAGTGTCGACTCGACTAGATGCAATGGTATCGTTGTTCCTGAAGTCAAATCGACTTTGACTTGACTTGTCTCAACTCAGGCTTAGTCGATTCAAATCGAATCGACAAGTCATCATAAAGTCGACACGACCATGCTATGGAACAAAAGGATGGGACACATAGGAGAAAAAATACTTCGATCTTTGAATAAAAAGGTGTTGGCCCTTGACCAAGATTTGAGGATCCTTGGTCATGTTTGACCTACTTTTGGGACTTCGACAGGCTGTCAAAGGCAAAGTGCAAGTCGAAGAGGAGATCGCGGGATCTCAGCCCCTTTTTAGGGATTTTTGGGTTTTGGGCTTATGTAACGAGTATGGGGATGTCATCCCATGGGTTTATCCATGTTTAGGCCTGATTTTGTAATGTATAAATAGAAAGCTAGGCGATGTAAGTAGAAGATTGAATGAGAAGTGAATGGAAGGCATAGTGCTAAAGGGATAAGTGCAGAGTGTTTTGAGTACTTTGTGCATATTGCATAATACTTGCAGAGTTAAGTGCAATTAATTGTAAGAGACTGTGAAAAGGCTTAGTGTTATAATCTAGCTCGGGGAAGGAGGATCTAGTGAAGTGCACACAGATCTCCTGTCCTATGCGGAGTAAGGGTTTTGAGGCTTTGTGCATGTAAAATATTAACAGAAAGAAATAAAGAAGAAGAGTTGGTGGACATGGCCCCAGGGTGGGGGTGAACCATGTATATCATGTGTTGTGGTTGCTTTATTCTTTATGGTTGTTCTCTTATTTATGTGGTTAAATGCTTAGTCCACTGATATATGCTTAGAAGAATCTAATATGATAGCTTAGTGTTGAACAATGAAAATGAATGCTAGATCTCATCTATGTTGATGTTCTTAGTGCTTGATTATATTGGATCTGTGTGAATACTGTGTTGATCTGTTATTAGGGTTTTATCTGTGAAGTAATTGCTGGTTAAATACTGATGAACTATAACTGCTAAGTTCTCTGTTAAGGTGTTACAATCACAGATCTGTGTCCCAGCTAAGATTGCAAACACTAGAGTCCTGCAACCACCCCTACCTCTACCTCGGGTGAGACTTCATCTACTTCGCAGGTGTTTCTGAAAGGGCTGGTAGTTAGGGTTTTGTTGGTGCTTTGTTGTAGTGTTGAACCCTGGGTCTACCCCTATGCCAACAAATGGTTCTATTGTTGGGACCTGAAACTGTGATTGTTGGGAACTGAAGAAAATAGAAATCTTTGTGTGTAGATCCGTTGCCCTAGTGCGCAGTATTCTACTTGACTTGTGAAGCTCTTTGCTAAGAAGAAAAGTCAGATCTGAAGAAAAGAGGTAAGATCTTGAATCTTTGTGCTCTGATAAAGGTAATAATAGTGAAAAGTTTTGATTGAAAAGGTAAGATAAGTGGAATTTTTTGTTTCAAAAGTATGGACCTAGGTATGTTTGATAAATTTTGTCCTTGCTTGAGAACCAGGGAACAACTAGATTAAATAAGGTTTTATATGAGTAGATATGATATAACTAATGAAAGATATGTTATTCCCATGCATAGAAAGAATGTTTGGACTAAAACATGGATGCAGGATCCTAGAAAGATTTTTTTGCAGGTTAGCTACTATGATCCTAGTGCGCAGTATAGGAAAGGTTGGGGATCATTTAAGAGAAAGAGAGGATTAACCCTTTGTTATAGTTGTAGAAGACTAGGACATCTGGCTAAGGAATGCCCTGGTAGAAGACCTAGTTGTCTTTGTTGTAAAGATGTGGATCATGAAGTTCTGGATTTCCCTAAAATGATTGCTAAGGTTGAAAGAATGACTATGAGATAAGAAAACCCTAAAGAAGATCAAGAAACTAAGACCATGGCAGAACCCCATAAAGAATCAGAGACTGTATTACTGCAAATAAAAGAAACCTTGAATGATCACAGAGATATCGACTTATCAAAGATCTTCAAAGAAAAAGAGTGCATAGAAACAAGAATAGGAGACTTCGACATTGACTGTGTTCTGAATGAAGAAACACAGGTGAATATCATGACAGAAAGAACTTGGGAAATTTTAGGAAATCCTGCTATGATTCCTTGATTGGGAGGAATAGAATTATTTAGAGGAAATCTGATAACCCTATGTGGAAGTGATACAAGAGAATCATCTCACATCGACCAGCCAGCCACGCCAGCTACGTTAGCAGATTCAAATCACATGCATTTAAGGCCGAAGAGAGGCGCAGCCCTCGTTTTTTTTTGAAATTAAATGTAATTAAATTGCTTAAGCTGTTGAGATGGGAAGTCGTGCTTTGCACAGGCATAGAAGTAATTAGGCCTTTAAATGTTTGTAAGAATGAGACCTAGATCTGATATGCAGACTAGACAGCCATTGAATGTAATTGAATAGGGTATTTGAGGTTTGGAGGGAAGAGCTCGAAGAGCCCCCTTAGGTAAAAGATTGTGTTATATCTCATTTGATAATAGTGGAGATAGTAGAGTTGAATAGTTGAGTTAGAGTCTGTAGGTAGAGAGCAGAAGAGAAGGATTCGAGACCTTATTTACAGGTCGTGCTCAGGGACACCTTGTACAAAACAGGCATTAGCCATTTTAATACAAACAACAGTTTTTCCTGCATATTTCTTGTGTTGAATGAATGTCTGTGAGTGTGTTCTATTTATGTTGTGAATGTATGCTATCTTTATGCATTTTTCAGGAGTTGTTGTGGTTTCAATCTTGAGAAGTCTTTGAGGCTTCACACCAGGAGGGTGTGGCAGAACGCTGCGGGTTCTGATAGCCGTGCACAGAGGATGCATTCTTGAATCTGTGGATTTAGACAAAGACGTGTTGCATGCACAAGAATTGAAGTCAACAACTTGAAGAAGACCTGTGAGGTTGTTGAACACCTCAGGAGTCAAGGCTGTGGAGAATAACATAGTGGTAGACAGAAACTCTTCTTGAGTTTTGTAAAGCTCTGCCAGGAGGGCATCGAGCCAGTGCAAGGAGTGCACAGAAGGAGGACTCAGTTGTGAGTTCATTAGAAGTAAGAATCACTAAGGATTCTTGATACTCTTCTAGGAGGGAATTGAGTGACTGCCAGAGTGCACGAGAGGAACTCTGTTGAGTTCAGAAGAAGAAAAAATCTCTGAGGAGTTCTGCAAGAGGCTCTGCCAAGTGGGCATTGAGCATATACACAGGGTTACTGAATACCCAAAAATACTCAACAATAGGTTTCTTGAGTAGAATGAGTGCTAGGAGGGCCTCGTAATTCTCCACCTGTAGGAGAAGGAAAGAAGATTTATTCCCTTAAGGTCTGAGGAGCAGGAAAGCTCAGAAGAGACAACACCTTTGCGTGCGTGCAAAGACTCTGCAAGGAGTGCAGGAATCATGGAAACCTCTTAAGGTTTCAGAGAAGGCCAAAGCTCAGGAGGGTTAGTGCTTTAGGTGCATGAAGTCGTAGCTGCAAGGAGTGCAGAGGCTATAGAACTCCTTGAAGAGTTTAGAGTTTTTAAATCTCAGGAGGAACAACGCTTTTATACGCGCAGGCGAGAACTCAATTCGTAGAGATCGCAGGGAAAAGAATTCAAGGTCGAGACCTTTGGGTTTTTTGGAAATTCTTCCAAGTCTGGGAAGAAAGTGCCAAATATCGGGAGGAGCAACAGCTTCCATTGGATCTAGCTGGAGAGATATGGACCATTGAAAGGTTTTCACGTCCAGGAGGCAGTGCAACAGAGGAGCGCACAGAGCAGAAAGGATATGGACCATCGGATCTTGGTCCAATTACTCATCAGCCGTTGGATCTGACAAGAGCCTGCACGAGGTTTAAACTTCATGAACAGGAGGGTGAATGTCCTGAAAGGCATTGGCGCATTGGGATATCGACGTTCGGGATATCGGAAGTCTCGAAGACAGGAGATCGGGAATCTCTAGGGAGAAAGCCCTGAAACACATCAGAGTCCTCCATCCATTTGGGACACGTGGCGGAGATTGACGTCACTTCAGCACATCGGAGGTCAGGAGTGTGAAGGAACATAGGCAAGGAGGATTCTCACATCGAGAGAACCCGAAACGCGAAATCATGAAAGGGGTTTCCAAGCAGCCATCATATCGGAGTTTCGGGAATCGAAATTTCAGGAGTTCTGAGGGCAAGAACCCAAAGGAATTTCGGTGTTTCAAAGCCTGAAATCACAAAAAGGAGAAGCCAGGGCATTGGTACATTAACTTTTTGGGAGTCGACGTTTTGAGAATCAAGAAGACAAGAGGTATGTCGCTTAGGTTGTGAAACCCCGAAATAAGGTCTCGATCATGTGAAGGATGGTCACTTGGACCGGAGCATAGCTAGGTGGGGCTAAGGCATTTCCAATTCAGCATTTCGTGGATCGGTGAATCGGGAGTCGAGAGGGCAAGAGATCGGGCTCTTGCGTCAATAAATCCCGAAGGACATATGGCTGAGGTCATGTGAGAATTGGTAATGTGGGCCAAGAGATAGCGCAGGGGCTAAATGTTGAAGGTGGGTCTCGAGTAATCAAATATCGAGAGATCGCGGGGTCAGGTAACTCTCGACAATGGGATTTAAGAAACCCTGAAGCCAGAAATCACATTTCCTGTGGGAAAATTGTTCATGGTCATGTTCGGGGCCATGAAGGAAAAGAAAGGACCTATGGATCGATTTATGCACAATTCCAGTAGGGAATCGAAAGAGCTAATTCGGCTCAGGAATTGAATGAACGATCCTATGAGTGGACGTGCGTCTGCGTCTGCGTCAGGAAGACTTACCTAGACATCTATGAGTGCTCATGGAACTTCGACAGAGGAATAATTTGAGGTTATTAAATTTATTGAGAATAACGCCCCATTTTCTATATTACTAGGAAAACCTTGGATTGAAAAGGATCATGCCAGAAGGAAAGAAGAGGAAGACTTAGAAAAAAATAAGCAAGAATTAAAAGATTTCATGACTAGGAGGATAGAACACTTGATTGAAGAACAGGAGCACAGATCAAAGCTACTCAGAACCAGAAATTTGTATGTCGAAGTTGAAATAACACAAGAAGACTCACAGAAGAGTATAACATCTACCCCAGACAGAGAAGAAGTATTTCCATTGGACCCTATGAAAGAATCTCAACAGCACGAAGTTACTATGCAAAAAGAAGATAAGAATCAGGATGGAAAGAGGAATACTGAGACGAAGATCACCAGGAAGAAATCTAGAAAGCTCAGTAAGAAGAGAGAAAAGATAGAAAAGTTGTAGAATGTTTCAGACGGGACTTCACAGAAGGAAGTTTTACAAAACTAGAACTTCGTCGGGATATCATAACAGTGCAACATGGCACTTCTCCATGGCAAATAAATATAGTCGTTGGAAGCATTATAACCGTTAGACCAACACCCCGAATGGTTAGAACAACAGTTATGTCTAGAAATCTCTCCATCAAACCATTAGGACCGCGTTGCAATGGACAAAACCGCATTGATGAAGGCCTCTTGTCTGTTGGAGAGATCTGTTACACCGTTTCCTACTTAGTGCATCGAATTTTCCACCAAAAACATTTTTTTTAATTGTATCCTATCCAACTCATTGCTACCGCGTTGTTTTTATTGAGATCGACACCTGTTCCATTGCTTTGTGCACTCATTCATCCACCCGAGTTATCTGATCTGACTGTGCATGTCGGATGAGCTCAACGCCACAGAGAAAGTCGTCGGAGAAGTTCTCATCGATCTCATGGTCAAAAAAGTAATGTCCGCAGGTATTCAAGTGTCATCCACGAGAGGAGTACAAGCCTCTCCATCGACTTCTTGAGAATCCAAACCATCCCGACCGGCAGCAGAGAAGAGAACCAAGCACCGAGATGACTTGGAAAATTCGAAGTTAATCCTGACTACATCCCACCTTTCGTTAGCGCGGTGAGTCGTGACAGTGTCTCGAGGGACTTTGATTACACCATGGTTACTGCATACCTCCCGGAGGGGATAAGTGCAGTTAGAACGCCCATCGGATTCATGCAGTGGTGAATAACCGCCAAGCAGAGCATTAGTTGACTCTGCTCGAGACGACAGGTACTTTCGCTGACTAGACCCTTAATATTTTGATAGATCTCGATGCTACCAAGAGTTTCATTTCTGGTGCAGCGCTAAAAAGGATTAAGGTAAAGGAATTCGAACATGATGAGTTTAGCTTCGTAGAGATGGCTTCGGGAGCCAAACAGAAGGTTGGAGGAAAGGTTACGGGCTGTGCCCTTAACCTGGGAGAGTTTGTCACACGGGCCAACCTATATGTCACGATCTTAGGATCTTATGATGTCGTGATTGGTATGGATTGGTTGGAGTTGTATGAGGTGATACTCAACTGTAAGACAAAATGGTTGATCTTGGTTGATGACGAGGGACAGGGATGTGCGATTCTAGGATGGAACCAGGGAGTTTCCCTGAGGTTCGTCTCTTCCTTACAGTTACGGAAGAGTATTCCCAAGGGGTGCAATCTTTATGCGATCCTTGCGCTAAATGAGAAGGGAGTAGTGGAAGGTCTAGAACACCTTTCGATGGTGAAGGAGTTTGCGGACGTATTTCTAGAGGAGTTACCGGGGATTCCGCCAGAAAGGGAATTGGAGTTTACCATAGACCTAAAACCAGGGACCAAACCGATAGCAAGAATGCCTTATCGGATGTCGACCCTGGAGTTGCAAGAGTTGAAAATGCAACTGAAGGAGTTGCTAGACCTAGGACTGATACGTCCTAGTGTGTCACCGTGGGGTGCACCTATTATTTTCATACAAAACAAGGATGGATCATGGAGGCTTTGCATTGACTACCATCAACTGAACAAGGCTACGATCAAGAATCAGTATCCCTTGCCGAGAATTGATGATCTGTTCGATCAAATGAAGGGTGCGACGGTGTTCTCCAAGATCGATTTGTGATCAGGGTATCACAAGTTACGGATCAAGGAGGATGACATCCCTAAAACTGCCTTTAAGATGAGGTTTGGACATTACGAGTTTACTATTTTACCTTTTGGACTGACAAACGCCTCGGGGGTATTTATGAGTTTGATGAATGGGGTGTTCCGCAAGTACTTGGACAAGTTCGTCCAAGTGTTCATTGACGATATTTTGATTTACTCTTGTACAACATAGGAGCATGACAAGCACTTGCGCTTGGTACTACAGTGTCTGCGAGAGCACAAACTATATGGGAAATTGTCCAAATTCTCTTTTTATCAATCGAAGATTCACAATTTAGGGCATGTCATCTCCAGCGAAGGCATCACCATGGATCCAGCCAAGGTCGAGGCTATTATGGAATGGCCTATGCCAATGAATGTCACGGAAGTGTGTATCTTTATGGGTTTAGCAAGATACTATCAACGGTTTGTCGAGGGATTTTTGAAGATAGCAAATCTAATCACGGAATTGCAGAAGAAAAACAAGAAGTTCGTTTGGACCGAGAAATGAGCAGAATCATTTCAGAGGCTTAAAGAGTTTTTGACGACAGCGTCGGTACTAAAGGTCCCTGACATGGATGCAGACTTCTCGGTATGCACAGATGCATTCAAGGAAGGTTTAGGTGGAGTCTTGATGCAAGATGGATGAGTGATTGCTTACATTTCAAGGAAACTGAGAAGGCATGAGGAGAACTACGCGATGCACAATTTGGAGTTATTAGCCATCATATATGCCTTGAAGGTTTCGAGACACTACCTTGTTGGACGAAAATTCGAACAAAAGACTGATCATTGTGGACTACAAGACATTTTTACGCAAAGCGACCTGAATGCGCGACAAAGGCGTTGGTCGGAATTGCTTAGCGAGTACGACTTTGAGATTTATTACATAAAGGGAACTGTGAACTGAGTGGCGGATGCTTTGAGTCGGAGACCACACATCTTCTCAGTGTTGCCTCTTCAGATGAATCTACGTGAGAAGATTCTCATTTTACAGCATGACGATGACTGGTACAAAGAGGTCGAGGGTTTTATCGGAAAAAACACAATGATGGTACCACGATATAAGGGATTTTCATTTGATAGCGATGGGTTATTGAGGTTTAAAAGTTGAATTTATGTACCGCCAAACGACGAGTTGAGGATGTTGATCCTGAGCGAGGCCCATAGAGCAGTTTACATGGCTCACCCGGGAGTCACGAAGATGAGGGCAGACCTTAAACCCTTATTCTTCTGGGCAAGAATGAAGGCCGACATAGTCAACTATGTGGCCAGATGTCTAGAGTGTCAGCAGGTAAAGGATGAACATAGACACCCAGCAGGATTACTTCAACCACATGCCATCTCGGAATCAAAATGGGAGGTTATTTCGATGGATTTTATTGTTGGATTGCCACTGACGACAAGGAGACACGACTTGATTTTCGTAGTAGTAGACACTCTGATGAAGAGTGCTCACTTTATTCCTATGCATACGATGTATCAGGCACCTGACATAGCTAGAGTTTTCATCAATGAGATTGTGAGGCTGCATGGCGTGCCTAAGAGGATTATATCCAATCGAGGATCGGTGTTTACTGGACGATTTTGGACAAGTTTCCAAGAGGGCTTGGGAACCCAACTTAACTTTAGTACTACGTGTCACCTGGAGACTGACGGATAGACAGAATGAATGAACCAAACTTTGGAGTACACGTTGCGCATGTACGTGATGGACCAACAAAAGCGTTGGGAAGAATTCTTGCCACTAATAGAGTTCGCTTACAGCAACAGTTATCAAAGCACCATTAAGATGGCACCTTTCAAGTTTCTTTACGAGCAACTGTGTCGAATGCCTTTGAGTTGGGATCGACTAGAGGATAGGGTCCTGGTGGGACTAGAAGCATTCCAAGAAATGGAAGAG
>SNQJ01S0024876.1:90843-102381 GCA_010110895.2 Picea sitchensis
ATTAAATTAATAATAAAAGGAAAAGAGTAAATAGCGCAACTGCCATTTTGGCTCTAATAAAAAGGGGAAAGAAGGGAATAATAAAAATTAGGAAACTAAGGAATGGAGGAAACATAATAAGGGAAAGAGGGGAACTTATGGTAGAAAGCAAGGTCAACATAGTAAAGAATCTGCAATTAAGAACCTTCTAAATTGAACTAAATTAGCAACTTCATTCTAGGGAAAGTATTTAAACCTGTAAGGGAATCTAGGAACACCTAGGAGTAAAAATAGGAGCAACTCTAGGTGGGTGAGGGAAATGAGACAATTATTAATTTAAAGAAACTAATTATTGGAGGAAAGTGGGGGGATGGATGACACATGTACGAAGGAGAATTATTAGAAATTTTTTATTAAAACTTAAATCAAATGAGATTTAGGGAAAGTTTGGAAGTTCTAAAAGTCTATAAAAGAGAGAGAGGAGAATGAATAAGGGGATCGATTGTTAGTGTAACGTTACGCTATCGGAATTGTGACTTGACTGATTAATTGTGGGGAGTTGGGATTTCCCAGCTCAGATAGGAGTGGTAGCTCGGCCTTGCGAGGTGAGCTGTGAGCTAGACATACCATATGGATAGTATGTGGCCCCTTTGTGACTCGGGGGGCTAAGGGGGAAGGAGAGTACCCCTAGCATTGGCTGGGAGGTACCAGTGAGGTATCGACGGTCAGCGAGCGAGAGCGGCACAGAGCGCATGGACGTCAGTCGAGGCAGGTGATAAGGCAAAGGTACGCTTGTTAATTTATAGAGTAGAATGCACTAGGAATTTATGCTTGGATCTGAATGAGGATTATAAATGAAGTCGGCATGCTTACACATAGTATTATCTCGTTTTTTCTTTCATGTTTATATCTCGCTGGACATTTCTGCATATTCCTTCTTGTCTGCATGTTACTACCTTGAAATTTAATTGATGGAGAAGCTCTTATCTCTTTGTTTCTTATTTTGATGATTGAACCCGCACTTTGTTGTATCACCTCACTTGCAACTTAACCCTGTGATTGTTGATGGCCCTTTTCTCTGCATTTTTGTCTCTACACAGTAATGATGGATGAATTTGTCTTGAGCCTTTGCCCATTCGTTGAATGCCTAAAATTTTATGGTCTGTGTTCTAGTTGGGGTTCTACTTTTCCTTGGTTTGGATCCTTGCTTCTGCGTGACTCTTTGTGGTTGTATTTTCCCAGGCGTTTTATATCTGCATTTAAATCATTGATGTGTAGTTTACAGCTATTGGCATTCACTGTGACGGATAATGCATTGTTGTGTGATCATGGAGGCCTTTAGTAGCGATTTAGTTATGTAATAGATGTTATATTACTTTTGTTATTAAATAAATAAAGAGAATTTTAACTGTGTTAGATAATGGAGGTATTGGCGAATTCGTAGATCATTGGTGTGGCATCTTGGTATTTAATTAATGTTGGTGCATTTTTTAAATCGGTTGGCAATCCCTGGTAATTATAATTTGGCTTCGTATGTGCATGGAAGCATTATAATCCTTGTGAAATTTTTTATTGTATGTTTTGTGTAATGGCTGTGAAATCCATTGACGAGAACATTTTTAAAGCAACCCTAAAATAGTCGTAGCATTCCTGTTAGCAACTCATGCCACGATTTCTAGACTTTGCTTTGGCCTTTCGATTATACTTTGCTTCTAAAGATGCGTCATGCCATTTCCACCAGGGTAAATTATTTTTATTTTTTATGTGTTTCTGGCTGGCAAATCCGCCATTCTAACCTGTGCATTTCTTGGATTTTACCCCTTTTACTCTCGATTCTGGGCATTTAATTAAGAGAAAAACTGGGTACAGGACAACGCTCCATTGGTTGGTGCCTTCCCTCACAGATTTGTTTATGGTTAGAAGTTATTTTACCTCCAGACCCGTGAATGGTGGCGCACTACCTACAATAAATCTGGCGCATCACCTCGCCATTCGCGCCAACACTTATCACTGCGATATTCCTCTAGGGGCACCTTGAGCTGTAGCGATTACCTGCGGTAAGACTAAAAAACCATTTCATGTTATACAATTAAGCATTGTCCAAAGACTCTCATGTTTAAGATTCCAACAAAGCTTCAGATCTATATCAGAATATTTTAACCCCAAATAACCATATTATTAGCACAAAGTCGATTACATTGCCTGGATATCCAAAAGAATTCCATGATTATGTTTATGTATTTTTTTAAAACCTTTTCTGCATTACATTCATCCGGTCTATATGACCTTTTTATTTGAGACCTATGTGGTGTATATATTATTTTCTCAGGGTCAGAGCCTAGAGTTGAATTTAATCTGAATTTTATAAAAGAACTGGATTAAGAAATCATAGTTTTCTGTAAGATTTCTCGAATTTAATCTGAATTTTTTTTTAAAGGAATGGATTAAGAAATATCATTTTTTGTAATATTTTGTTTATGTTGTTGAACATCTCAATTAACAATCGAAATTATAGCATCTGAGGAATGGTCGAATAGTGATATGGTTAGTTTCCTACTTGCCCCTGATAGTGTTCAATAATCGTATTTCCGGCTATGGGTATGGTGTTTAGAAATGTAGAACCAAGGGGCAGGTTCATTCTAGTTGTCCACCCCAGAATGCCCTCCTTCGCAGACTATGTGGCTCCAGCAACATTTTCATATTCCCTTTTGGTTTGGTTCGATAAAGATGAAGGCCAGTGGTTGGGACTAGACGATTTTAGAAATAGATAGACACTTCGGAGTGATCTTTTTTTTTTCCTTTTGTCATGGTTAAGGTAAGAAAAGAGTTTATATAATAGATTGTGTTTATTAGAAATATAGTTGAAGAAAAGAAACTCAATTTATGATGAATTCAATAATAGTTTAATTTGTCTTTGGAAGAACTATATATTTATGTTTTCTTTTTCAAGTGGGATAACATATTTATGTTATTTTATAATTGTTTCTGTTTGAATTTAAGTAAAAAAAAAAAAAAAAACATTTAATTTAATATGTTCAATCATGTGTCTTTAAGGATGTAGATTAGTCGGCTATAAAGTGTATTATTAAGGTATTATTTAGGATGTTGTTGATTCAAATCTGCCCTAATTACCATTTTTTCAATTAAAAAAAATAAATGTTCAAACATATTCTTTATAAAAGTTCAAAAAATATGATTTATATCCATAATAAATATTATTTAAACTAAATCATTATGCAAAGGTTTTCATAAGTTCAATCTATGCTTACTAGGAACTAGGAAAGCCAAAATCCTCACTAACTCCTTACATAATTGTTTTTTAAAGCAACACCATCTCAGTTCACTCCTTACATAATTGTATTTTAAAGAAACACCATTTCAGTTCATTATATGTTAGTTAATTGTAAGGTTAATTTTATTTTATTTTTATTGACAACATGTAAAAGGTAAGGTCCTTGAAACTAAGTACAATAAATTATTATGATTTAGTTAATGGGGAAGTTGCAATTAATTATATGTACTTCTTTTTAAGGTTGGGTTGGTAACTCGTCTACTAATGGAATTTAAACGAAGTGATTGATCTATACTTGTTTCCATTTGAGTCGTAGGTAATGTTGAGTCTTAACTAATGGATGATTATTTGTTGGTGTCCTTCTGACTTGCACCTTCCATAGAGGACGTCGTCGTTCAATAACTTTTGTTGTACTTGGTTGTAAACAATTTATTGCTTGGTCTATTGTGTCAGGCAGGATGTAGACACATCCATGGTCCTCAGAACAGTCGCCAGCCCTGAGACCTTAAATGGTTAAAATCGATGGGAACCTGGGCTTGAGCATTGCTTATGTGTCTCGAAGTTCCTAATCATTGCAGGGTAGGACGGGTAGGTAGTCAGTCTTTTTATTTTGTCGGTTGATTGTTGTTCTTTACTAGCAGATGTTGATGTGTGTCTTAGATCCTTATGTTGATATCACATCTGCATTGGTCATGATTTGTCGTCATGTAGCGGCGCGGAGTATAATGTCTTGTTACCCTTGTACACACGCACACAAAAAAATATATATATATATAATAAATTTGCACTTGTTATAAGAGGTTTGTCAGTGTAACGAGGAGGATCGTTACAGAATGGTTTGAAGGTTTAGTTAATAGAAACATGGAGTCGACATTATGCCAAAGACACAAGGATGAGACATGCGATGTAATTAAGTATGACACAACAAGACTCCTTCGATGTGAAGTTTTACGAGCCCAAAGAAGGTAATCTCAGTGGTTTTTCATGTTTAGAGAGTCTAAATAAATGCTAAAAGAAGACTCCAGAGAGTTCATTTTTCATAACTAGTCTAGTCGGTTTGAAAAAGGGTTAAAATTATATCGAAAGGACATGTCTTCAAAACCATTTTAACGAGAGTGACAGAGACAAGACCACTCGGCTATCTTTTCAATTTTAAGGAGTCTGAAAAGAGATTAAATATGGAATCACAACCTTTTTCTAAGTTTAGTCTTCTTAGCCCAAAAAGTATAAAATATAACTTAGGAGAAATCTCCCGGCGAGACATGTCTCCCGAGTCGTACCTTTTCCTGGATAATCTATTAGCCAGAAAAGGGTTAAACTTATTCCAAATATATGTTCTTTCTGGACCAATTAATGAGTGTGAAAGGAACAAGGTCACTCAGCAATATTTTCATATTTAGAGAGTCTGAAAAGAGCTTAACTATGGACTTTGAGGGGGTTCCTTTTTTGTAAGTAATTTCCAAGGCCCGAAAATGAGATAAACCAAAACCAAGAATGACCCTTTTTAGAAAATTTAGTCCCTTGGGCCCGAAAAAGGGTTAAACTTATGCCTGAGAATACTCTCCCAGTGAACCAAAGCTCCTGGGGCATAACTTTATTCATAAATTAACCGTCCGGGCTGAAAAGGGGTAAACTACCACTAGACAGATCACTCGACAATCTTTTCAATTTTAGAGAGTCTAAAAAGGGATTAAAGAAGACTCCAAGGGGGATTCTTTTCTCAAGTAATCTACACGAGACCAAAAATAATAAATGAGCTCTCATTAGATGTTTCTTTCAAAGTTTAAGCGAGATTGAAAGACAACAAACCATGCTCATTAGGGAGTCTCGTGGGAAAATCCAAGAATGATGACTACAAAGAAGAATGAGGCTTCAATATGTAATCATGGTGGGACTAAAAGGACTCCCAGGCCTATGGAGAAAACTCACAGCATGTATGCCAAAATGTAGAAAAGGGTCTACCTAGGGCATCCATGTTGAGGGAGGATTTACCACCTAATTACGACACTTCTAAAGAAGAATAGAAGGTTTTGTGTTGCATTTCGATGGGATCGATCCTAAGGCCAAATGAGCCAGGAAACAGATACTGCAAAAAATGAAAGTAGGGAAAAACCTAACCTATATGCCATTTTCGAGGTCAATACCTATTAGAACGGATCAATACGATGAAAACATGTTAAAAAAAAATGTCTCCAATATCCTGCATATGAGGCCAATAACACTCATCTAGAAGTTAATAGATCCAATATAAATAGAAACTTTGAAAAATAATAGGTGCTACTGAATAAAAAACTTGAAAAAAAAAACTTGGACTATACAATATGGTACAAGGCACTACACAGCCTTACAACTCATGCATGGTACTGGTTCAGGTAGAGCCCGTTGCTAGGCTCTTACGAAGATTCTCTTTGATAATCAACCTGGAAAGTCTCCCAAAAGGGAAGAAAACACAAACCACGGTGTAAGTCTTCCCATGGTATAGAAACTATAGTCGTGGCTTCAAGGATAGCATTATCCGAAGGAAATTCAATATTCGATAAATCACACAAACAAGGAGGGTTGACAGTCCCAAAGGGAGAAGTAAACTAACCATATTCCATATAACGATGAAGATTCTAGCTAGGACCAACAGATTTTATCAACAAAGAATCACAAGGATAAGGGATTAAGGATCTACAAACAGTGAGATCAGACTCACAAGGAAACTCGAGATCACTTGGACCAAGAGGAGAAAGCAAGGGCTCCCATGCCCCCAATGGATAAAACAATGGATCAATTATTGAGACCAAGTCTCAAGAAGGAAAACATGAGTGAATAAGTTCTTAATCATGAGCAATGAACACTGAGGATAAGACGCTACATAATTTACCTGTGGTGGGGTAGAGTCTACACGAATACTAGGAACATATAAAGGGTCAGCGTAAACTAACATCAAATTAGGATGGTTATTATCATAATCCAATTGGTTGGTAGTGAAAATGAATCCATTGAGAGGGAAATTCATCACCCGAAAGAGCGTAGACACCATAGCGTTCATAGCATATACATAATCACACTCGAGAAGCATATTGAAATCTAACGGGCCTTGCACAACTATTACATCGACAAGGACAGTATTCCCATCTAAAAAGATAGGAAACTGAGGAAGAATCCCCAAGCATTCACTAGGATGTCTCTCAAAAGCCAACAACTCATGTGAAGCAGACACAAGCTCGGGAGAACCCAAAGCTTGCCAAGTTGAGGAGGGTAAAATACTTGTAGAGGCTCCTTCATCTACAATACATCGATAAATGGTTTTTGAATTAAATTCAACCCTTATTTGAAAAGGTACAGAAGAAGGAAGGTGAAGCTCAATAAGGTCATTCCAATCAAAGGAAACCATCCTAAGACTTGGAGGGGGTGTGCTCAAAGTGAGGGGAACACCCCTTTGTTATGAAAGTACTGAACTGGAAATGCTAAAACCATAGTCAGTAGACACATCACTCCCCATAAGAATAGTGAGATCAGCCAAATATTGCATCGACATGACCACTTTGGTAGACTTGACACTCTCCATGAGAATAGTGGTATCAATCGAAGATTGGCTCGGCGTGACCACTTTTGTAGACTCGACACTCTGCAAGAGAAGAGTGGGATCAACCAAATATTCCATCGGTGTAACCACTTTGGTATACTCGACACTCTCCAAGAGAAGAGTGGGATTGGTCAAATATTGCATTGGCACGACCACTTCCTCAACCATTGGTTGAATACGCTGTGATACAACATGGTCTGAAGGTGCATCACCCCCCAAAAGAAGAGTGGGGTCAGTCGAAGATTTCATTGACACGACCACTTCATCAACTAAAGGTTGAATAGACTGTGAGGAAATCTCAGAAGACTCAGAATAAGAATAACTTACAGATAGGTACCATAATCTTTGTGCCTTTGGAAGGCCAGGGCATAAATGAGTAAGGTGATCTCCCTTACAAATATTACAAGGGAACTTAGGATTGTTTCCTATCCATCTAGGTTTCTCAATAGAATCAATACCCCCAACATGACTAGCAGTGGCTGGGTGCATATCACTCGTATGACTCACATTGATGAGACTCGTTCCCCCAGCATGACTTGCAGTGGTTGGTTGCACATCTCCAACATGAATTGCAGAGGTTGGTGATTGGTCAATAACATGACTCGCAGAGGCTACAGACCTATCACCGGTATGACTAGCAGTGACTTGACCCTTGCCCCTAGCATGACTTGCATAGGTTGGGTGCTTGCCCCCAACATGACTTGCAGAGGTTGGGTGTTGGTCCTCAACATGACTTGCAGTGGTTGTTGACCTATCTCCAACATGACTTGCCGAGGTTGTTGACAACTATCCAACATGACTAGCAGAGGTTGGGTTGTTTCTTCTTCTTATTCTTCCTCTTTCTATTTCGTTTAGACTTCTGGTTACTAGTAGATATATTTTCACCAGAAAAGGAAGAAAGAGGAGAAGAATTTTCTGACGAAGTAACATCAACATGACACCCATGACATAAGGTGCTTAACTGAGAAGCGTCAAGAGCATTCGAGACATTTGGAATGGTACCCAACCAAAACGGTAATCCCACATTTAACCAAGGAATGTACAATGTGGCCATCAAAGGGACACCAACATTTCCAAAGAAAGGAAAAGCACAAGAATCCCCTTGCGAAGGGGTTTCTTGGTTCATATCGTCAGTAACTTTTTCCATGAAGATCTTATGTACAGGTTCTTCCCTTGCGAGGTTGTTCAAGTCTGTAAAAGTCTCACACACTTACTCTAGTGAACCAATAGTATAAAAAACAATGCCTATAAAGAGGAGGCTCCACGTTTCTAAGCGGAAGACTGAAAATTCCTCACGGCTGACGGAGTGGGATATCTACCACCTTAGGTTAGAAACCCAAAGCAACGACTGACTAACTCACTATGGAAAACTAGGGAGCACAGAGCACACCAATAAGAAGAAAAGTCTAAAATATACAAACCAAACAAACCACCCTTTTGAATTCTTCTGACCTAGGGAGATTAAGTCTTGATCATCCAAATCATTCACAAAGGAAAACAACTGGCTAGGAGAAGTAGTTACTTAGACCTCTGACTAAAGGTCCCTTCAGGTGTCTCCTAGAGAGTATAGAGTTTGCCTCAGGTACAGCAATACACCCCTTGCAGTCACCTGTGTGTCAACCTATATAATGGAAACTAGGCCACCAACTTGTAATCAACAACCAGGGGGGTACATTCGATAGTCGAGAAAGTGTATGGAAGGGTAACTAATCCTAAATATCCTCCTGAGGCCTAAAATGCAACAGGGCCATAATCACTCTTAGAGTACCTTGGACAGATCCAAGTGACTCAGAGGTGTGACACAAGTAGGGCCAGCAATGCTACATTATTCACCCCCAATACACAGTCTCCCAAACACTTTTTCGAGATCAAGAGTGGATATCTCTGTCACCATCCTCTACGTGGCCTCGTTTTTTACTCCTGCATGAGAGGAGCTTCCCAAATTAAGTAATTACAAGGTGGATTTTTCACACCCTAGCACAGACACCTAAATTAAGTTTTTGGTTGGCCTTGGACAGTTTACCTCTCCACACCTAATCCAAGGCCCTAGCCTAAGCTATTGGTGAACCCTAGAAAAAGTGTTACTAATATATTTTAGATTAGCACGTTCATTTTAGTTGCTTTTCTTACTCAAGGAACGAAAGTGAAACTTAAGTTGTTTGAGACTCTTGTGAAAAAGAAACTAATTAGAACACTCTCAAAGAATACTTTACACTAATTCTACAAATGAAAAAGAGTGTCAAGAAAAAAGCATGAACAATCCTTCAAACATAAAGATGCAATATTTTTTCCTTTCCATTCGAAATGCACAATGCAATTTTCAAGTGAAACAAAGAGCAAATGAAAGGATTTTCTTTCTTATTTTTCTTTTGAAATGCTTTCAAGATGAGAAGAAAACACAAACCTATGCTAATTTATTTTTCCTTTTTAAATAACAATGCAAAGAAAATGAAAAGAAACAAAGGGACCTAAAAATATAGGTTTTTTTTTATTTTCTTCCAATCAAAGAAAAGCTAACAAAAGATGTTAAAAGAAACTGCAGAATACACGATGCAACTCATTTTTCTTAAAAATTCAAGCTAAAAATAAGCCAAAAAAACTAGGAAACATAAAGAGACAAGAGGACTTCTTTTTTTTTATTTCATAAACAATCTAATCCAGTAGATTGTCTAAACCAAAAACAACAAAAGCTTCTAGAACTCAGGAAGACCTGGGAACCACAAGTTTCCTGTAGGAAAAAGAAAATCTTTTGAAAAAATTCTCCAAAACCATAGAGATGTGTGTTGTGCACATCCAGCCTGTGTATGTATGTGGGTTGTATACTATGTAGACCACGTATGTACGCGAGTTATACAAAGGACAGAATGCACACACCTCTGCAAACTTTCAAAGAGAAAAATGTTTGGATAACCAACTAGGAAGGGAAGAATGGTAGGAACCTAGAAGGTGACCAGAGACCCTAACTGACTTAGTAAATTGGAAAACTCAAAAAGAAACTGAAAATCAAATCTAACCAAGATCTCCCAATAATACCCTAGAGAGACTCCCCAATGGAGTCGCTAATTCTTCTATGGGGAAAATCCCCCTATATTGGGTCTAATTATAGGTAGAGGATTGACTTCACTTAAAAGATTGTTCTACCCTTAAGCTACCCAAAAAAATATCTAAACTAGATGACAAGAGAGAGGAAAGAAGGTCAATGGGTGCACCTTTAGTCCTTGCGGCTGGTGTAGACCTCTTTTGCGTTTGCAACTTCCTAGATTGTGGGTCTCCTCCCAAAGTTGACCTACAAAAACTTAGGAAAACAATGCTACAACACGTATAATCTCTACTTATCACTTTCAATGTTTATATATAGACATAAATGCATAAATCAATAAAATCATATAGACATAATGTTTTGGGACAAGAATGAACTCGTTTATTCAATATTAAGATCAAAAGGATTACAAACTTCATCAGAAATCGCTCCACGAACTAGTTCTGGGCTCCTCTATCGTGGATCCAAGTGCATCAATCCCACATTAGCTTCTCACAACAAACTTATCACTTGGGAAAGGAGAAAGGGTTGTATAAGGAGAAAGGGCTGGAGGGGAAGGGTGAGGCCAAAACTCAGAATAGGGTGCAAAACTTGGGCTAAGAAGGGGAAGAGTTTTCTTACTCTTTTTCTTGTCTTGTCAAATGACACCCCAATACCTCTTTTTATATGAGAAAAAGATGGTTATTTAGTTTGGGGACGATCTACAATGGGTAAAATGGTTGGGAAACCCTCTATAGCCCATAAAATACGTCGAATTCCTTGCAATTTTATATTTTTTTCAACTTTTGGAGGTAAACGCAGGCTAACTAGCATGCATCTCGCATATGTACACAGGATAACTAGCATGCAACATGCGTGTGTACACGGGCTATCAGTTCAACAAAGCATGTACACTTTCCAAAAAATGGTTTTTTAAGAAGAGCCTTAACAGTATTTTGGAAAAATATGTAAGTGTAAAGACCAATGTCATGTATGCATAGGTAAGGCATTTTTGGACTATAACACACATTTGATCCTATATGTGTGATACAAACATATTTCCACACATAGAAGGACTTTATTGTGTTCACCAAGTTGATTTGCAGAGTAGTGAAGGTGGTAAACTTATATGTTTTGAGTTTATATTTCTCATACATTTTATTAATGCTTTCTGAGGAAAGGGTCTCATGCATTCTTATGCTTTATGAGATGCTCATGCATATTATTTATGCTTTATGAGATTTTGAAAAACTCATACATTATTGATGTAAAATGATTAATACTTGTGAGGGAAATTAGACTCATGTATTTTTCAATAAATTATAATTTGGAAATTGGTTTTTATGTGAGAAACCACCTCACACCAATTTTCCATAGATTGCACCAAAATGTTGGGTGCAATCTATGTCACGTAAATTTCTCAACGATTTAATGTCAACCAAGAGCTCATAAGCTTAGAGGCACAATACAATATGTGTGAGGATTTGAAGTTGTCTATCCTAAACTACTAAAGAAAAGAACATAAAGATAAAATAACATGAATATACAAATGAAAATTTTTACCTACTATATACAACACATAGGTGTATTGGCATCAGTGCATGGGGGCCCTTCCATCCTTCAGTAAGTACACCATAATCTTAACACAAGATAGAGATCAAAATGGAAGCATGT
>SNQJ01S0024876.1:102592-113606 GCA_010110895.2 Picea sitchensis
CCTTCCATATCTTGAAGGGAATTCGAATTTGAGTATTGGAGGCCACATAAGAGTGTCTTGGAAGCTTCCAAATCACCTACACATGTCACCAAACTCATTCCACCTTTAGGTATAAGTAAATACATGCTATTTTCTAACTTTTAATCATAAATTCACTTTAAATACTTGAAATTAATGATTTGGAAAATACTAATGTGAAACCCATATGATCATGAAAATGGAAAGTTATGAAGTGACAAAGTTATGAAATGAGAGAAAAATAATGGAAATGAGGGTGAAAGTGGAGTGAAAGTGGATGACATTTTGGAGGCCCAACAAGGTTCTCATGCATTCTTATGCTTTATGAGATGCTCATGCATATTATTTATGCTTTATGAGATTTTGAAAAAATCATACATTATTATACATTATTGATGTAAAATGATTAATACTTGTGAGGGAAGTTAGACTCACATATTTTTCAATAAATTATAATTTGGAAATTGGTTTTTATGTGAGTAACCACCTCACACCAATTTTCCATTATTCTCACTATTAGGTTGAGATAATCAAGGACATGGATGAGGAGTCTTTGGGTGGTTTTGAGACCTTTCCCTTTATGTACTTGAATATAGTTTTAGATCCTACATTCATGGATCTTGTTTTTCTTCTTTTGTAATTAGATCTTATTATTGTGGATCTAGGAGTTAATTCTCTTTCTTAAGAGGGAGTGAGAAAAAACTATATACTTCCTTATGTGAGCCCTTTGAAAAGAGGATAATAATGGAGATTTAATGAGTGGAGTTAGAAAGCCATAGTTCTACTACTCCTGAGCTTTGAGAGACTTATTCATGTAAGGTATCATCCTTCTTTATGTATAGAGAGTTATGAGTGTGATTAGTCTTCTTGAATCCTCATTGAAGGAGAAGGCATCTCTTATGTAATCACTCATGGGAAGGTCCCAACATATTTTGAAGAATGAATGAAAGTGATTTGTATTCCAATTGAAGCGGGTCCGGAGACGTAGCCTGGGAGGGGTGAACTTCATTACCAACATTGGTTGTCTCTCTCTCTTGTATTTTCAAGTGTTTATTCCATTTGAGTTCATGTATGTTATGTATTCTTGTTTAAAAAGCATGGTTAATCATGAATTCATATTCTCTATAATCCTGATGAAAATAAATCGACAGAAAATTTTTCTCAATTGAAAACTTGCATAAAGTACTCGCCAATTTTCATATCATGTGGTATCAAAGCTAGGTTGACTTCTTTGCAGGATGGGAAAAGGAGAAAAGAAAGCAGAAAGACTTCAAGAATTAGAGGAGATAAATCACAACATTCAAGATGAAAATGAAGAGTTGAGGAGGCTTTTACAGATTGCAAAATAAGAGAAGCAAGAGCTTCAAGAGAGGTCTCAACTTCATCGAGAAGTCCTCAACGAAATTATTGAAGAATTGCAACTTGAATTGCAAGCCAAAGATGATCTCTTCGCTAAGTTGCAACATGGTGAACGAATGGAGGACAAAGATCCTTCTATCATGGATCCACAAACTCAAACCGAGGTATATGATGTCTCATCATGTTCAATGTTTTCGCAGTATGAAACTAATGTGGGCATGAAGTTCCTCATGAAGATGGGATACAAAGGAGGTGGACTTGGAATTCATGGCCAAGGAATCACTCAGCAATTAGAGGTGGTACAAAGACCACAATTCGTAAGTTTGGGTTATGGAAAGGAGGAGAATGGAGAATGCTCAAAGGTTTCTGAAGAAAAAACCATATCTTCACCATCAGATTCCACGAAAGGAATCAAGCCAACTTGTCCTCACCAGAGCAAGAACCACTCAGGAAAGTATAAAGGACATTTCAATTATTTTCTTACATATAAGAAAAATGATTATGGTCATAGGTATTCTAACCATGATGTAGCCAAGGATCACAAGAAGAAAGTTTGGGTAGTGAAGATGAGCATGCCCACCAGAAGTGAGACAAGACAGAAAGAACCTCTTTCACTTATTCATGACAAGGATATGTTGTTAAAGGATAAGCAAAGGAACTATTGCACTCATTGCGAGATGAGTGGCCATTGGATTGGAAAATGTTGGAAAGTTCATCCTCAGCTTCGTCCAAAACGTGGAAAGAAATTCGTACAATCCCCTGAAAAGAAGGAGGAAGTAGATGAAGGAGTTAGTGCAACGACATTAATCCCAGAATCAATTCTTCAAAAGGATCAGCTATCCAAGGAGCATCTATTTGAATGGCTTAGTAAGAAATGGATAGCATATTTGAAAAATTGAGTGGGATTGTCAAAGAAAAGTCTCAGCTCTGGCATGTCCATGTTTGGTGATATTGCAATCCATTATTGTTGCCTGTCAAGTGTGGTTGTTGTCTATGCGTAGAGTAATCTAGATCTAGGAGTTGCATTTTATTCAGCAGGGAATTTCCAATGGGCGTCCATATGTGGATTTCATGTTTTATTACACTAGAAAATCTGGAATTGAGGTATGTGATATTAATTTCGATTCCCATGCTCCTCCTGTTTCACTTCCCTGGGGCATCATGACCCTTGTGAATTCATTCAAATACATTGATCCAAAGCCCCATATTCTGGGGGCTCATGCTTCCAACATCAGTCAGCACGATGGCCTCTAATATACTCATGCACTACTGGGCATAAAGGATTTTGTGGGAAATTGGGGGTTATGTTTCCATTTATCCTCCCATGATGCACAGGTAGGATCAGACAAAAACATATTCGTTCTCGAATGACAAGGATTTGCACATCAATGTGGGTCGTTTGGTGAATTTTCTCATCTCTTGGAGGTCCTCAAAACCGACATTGTTTGAAAAGATTCTGCATCTGAGTCATTCGATGGTCGAGGAGGTGTTTTGGACAGTGCAAGACTTAATTTTCATGGCTACATGGCTTCAGGATCTGGTGGTTGTGGGTTACTTTCATCCAAGACTGATGACGTTGGAGCTGGACAGGCAAAGTTCAATTCGCATTCATGAGGATCATAAATAATTTGTGCCTCTGAAGCTTCCTTCGGTCCATATAGGAGTAGAGGAATCCCGTGCCATGAATTTGGAGATCGAAAACTCTTGCACAACAACAAGCATGGAGTTTTATGGATAACTCGTGATGTTGATAGTGCTTCAACACTTTCCGCGATCGCGTTCACGAAATTGTTTTCAACAAAATTGTGATATTCGTTATCATTGTTGATGACGATTCTATTCGCGTGGAGGACATCGATATCACCAATATCTATGCAAAAATGAATGTTCGGATGCATACATCCATTGATAGAGCAACACTTGGGGTGAGCACAATTCGAGTAGTCATAATGACGGACGTATCAACTCTCCACTCAAGATCAACGAGGCGTATCAACTATTCTTCACCTAAGATCTGATATAAATGGTTCGTTGCTCCCATCGCCCTTGTCACGATCTCATTCCTCATATCGAGCGATAGTGATCTCGAATGAAGAAACCATCAATTATGAACCCATCGGGAATCATAATTTTGAGTATCCCAATGGAGAATATCTCATTCCAGTTAACCACTGTCAACAACGCCATGATCACGTGAAGCAAGCGATCGACGGTCGATCACTGAAAGGATCGGTGTTGATCCTTCAAGTCGCTATAGTCACGGAGTCCAAATGAAGGCAGTGCAGGGGGGCTCTGCCATTCCACAGCCCCAAAGCCTCCTATTGCGCACAACCTCTAGAGACGATATTCATATCAAACAACACCATGATATTCAACTGATATCTATCCACAGGCAGAACCTGTGTCATCTTTGACCTTTGATGAAACTGCGGAGCTTGTGTATTTTGGTGCTCAGTATGATGCTTTTGATATTGAATTTACTACCACTGATGAGTTCACCAGTGTTGATATTTTGGAGGCAAATTATCCTGTTGTTGAGAAAAGATTGCGTAGTGACTGGCAAAAGGATCCAGCAATTCCCATTGTGACTGGATTCCTTGGGAAGGGTTGAAAGACCTCTGTTCTGAATACCTTGGGCAGGGGTGGGAGTGAGTGGGAGGCATTCAAATTGCAACCTAGATTTCCCTTCCCGATGAATATACCTTGTGCCAACTACCTCTATTCTTGATGGTGCGCTTCTATAAAAATGCAGTCTACAGAACGAGTGATATATGGTGACAGTGTTGGTGATATTTCTGGTATGGATCATATCTATTTGGGTCCTATGTTGAGTCATCCTATGTAGCTCTGATTGTTGCATCCATATCATCATTGGGAAACTCTCACGATCTTACTATCGTGCACTACCCCTTGCTCATTAGTTCAATGGGTATCATTGTTTTCTTAATCACAACTCTGTTTACAACTGACATATTTTGAGATCAAGGCCATTGTGGGCGACACGACCAATTGGAGGTAGCAAAATGACATGTGGTTAATACAATTTCTTTGTATTCACCTCACAAAATGAGTTCATGCTTGACGTATGATTGTGTCAATGGTCTTCTGCCTACCTTGCCCTCACATATAATCGCGTTGTTCCAAGCCTCTCCATCAGACACGCCCAGCACTGAAAATTCAAGGTCACATGGGATTCTTTGTTAGAGCTCCGACCACAGGAGTTTATGCCAAGGAGACGAAACTTGGGTCATGTTTCAGAGCATCGAGAGTTTCCCATGGAACCAAGCGCTGAGAGCCACCAAAGGTGCAAGACCTTGTTCCTATGTCACATGGATCTAGCGCTTGATGAAATTAAAACTCATGGCATTTTAGCAATTTTAATTTGGTGTGCCTTTTTTAGGTGGATTTTTATATTATAGTTTTGTGCTATATGCTATTAAGGCCTATTGTTTCTAAAAACCAAGTGCTCATACCTAATGACCATCAAAGGAATATTGGGAATGATATGTAAAAGGGGGGTTTGAAAACCATATATGTTTCCCTTTTTGTGCATCATTTTTACACATAACAATTTCCTCCTAATTTGATGTAATTGCCATGGAAGGGCCATAGTTTGGCCATAGTGCATTTTTTTGGCATCATATTTGGCATGAGAATTGACTTTGAATTTTGATGTATTGGCCATGTAAAGGTCTTGATGTAAGCATGAAATCATCATGTAAAAGGTTTATGAAGCATTATAATGGTTGTTTAGCCACTCTTGAGTGAGGAGAGTGAGAGTTGTTATTGTTGTGCTTTAATCTTTCATTGGCTTCTTTGTAATCATGATGAAAACAATTTATTGAGGCGATTTTCCTACGCTATTTTGGCGATTCATTGTAAACTTGACCAATAGTGTAGTTATAAACTCTTGGCAAGTAAGGTACGCCAAAGATTGTGGTACATATATCATCGACTACAGGTTGAAATTTATGCAGGTGTGGGCTTCATCATTTCAGCTTCGAAGAACAGAGGTGAAGGAGACAGGGATGTTCCTTTTTCCAGACATTTTCTTTGTAGTGGTTGCAAGTGTTGGCTTTGCATTCTAATTCCGAATAACGTGTGTGAAGGATTCTTGAAAGAATGCTCCTTTTGAGGGCATTTACATACATATAGACTTGATACTTTTGGAGACCAAAAGGTTCTTTGTGGGGAGG
The DNA here is from genome assembly GCA_010110895.2 of Picea sitchensis. Lineage (NCBI taxonomy): Eukaryota > Viridiplantae > Streptophyta > Pinopsida > Pinales > Pinaceae > Picea > Picea sitchensis. The sequence continues at coordinate 108,166 of SNQJ01S0024876.1, forward strand.
CATGATTCGAATGGATTTCCACACATAGAAGGACTTTAATGTGTTCACCAAGTTGATTTACAGAGTGGTGAAGGTAGTAAACTTATATGTTTTGAGTTTATATTTCTCATGCATTTTATTAATGCTTTGTGAGGAAAGGGTATCATGCATTCTTATGCTTTATGAGATGCTCATGCATATTATTTATGCTTTATGAGATTTTGAAAAACTCATACATTATTATACATTATTGATGTAAAATGATTAATACTTGTGAGGGAAATTAGACTCACGTATTTTTCATTAAATTGTAATTTGGAAATTGGTTTTTATGTGAGAAACCACCTCACACCAATTTTCCATTATTCTCACTATTAGGTTGAGAGAATCAAGGACATTGATGAGGAGTCTTTGGGTGGTTTTGAGACTTTTCCCTTTATGTACTTGAAGATAGTTTGAGATCCTACATTCATGGATCTTGTTTTTCCTCTTTCGTAATTAGATCCTATTATTGTGGATCTAGGAGTTAATGCTCTTTCTTAAGAGGGAGTGAGGGAAAACTATATAATTCCTTATGTGATCCCTTTGAAAGGAGGAGATTAATGGAGAGTTAATGAGTGGAGTTAGAAATCCATAATGCTACTACTCCTGAGATCTGAGAGACTTATTCATGTAAGGCATCATCCTTCTTGATGTATAGAGAGGTATGAGTGTGAGCAGTCTTCTTGAATACTCTTTGAAGGAGAAGGCATCTCTTATGTAATCACTTATGATAAGGTCCCAACATCTTTTGAAGAAGGAATGAAAGTGATATGTATTCCAATTGAAGCGGGTCCGGAGACGTAGCCCGGGAGGGGTGAATTCCGTTACCAACATTGGTTGTCTCTCTCTCTTGTATTTTCATGTTCTTATTCCATTTTAGTTCATGTATGTTATGTATTCTTGTTTAAAAATCGTGGTTAATCATGAATTCATATTCTCTTTAATCCTGATGACAATAACTCGTCAGAAAACGATTCTCAATTGAAAACTTGCGTAAAGTACTTGCCCATTTTCAGATCAATGTGCTACAAATACAAGGTGTGATTCACATTTCCATGTGGTCATTGATTTTATTAAACATGACACACAACATTGCAATGTTTGTCCATCACCAATATATCAGCATTGCTTCCATATGGACTATCCCCATTAACTTGTGGAACAAACCCAAAAATAAAATAAAAATTGATGCATCTATAACAACATCATTATCCTCCCTCTACAATCTCATCATTCCACCTTTGAATTATCTACCATTAACTCTTGACTCCCTAGTGAGAACAATGTATCTTCATTGCATCTTTAGTTGTCAGAATAACCCAAGCAAGTCACTTCCATCTCTCAAACAAATTTTCCATACTCATCCATTAAAATTCACCTTAAGGACTATTATCTAGAACATCATATTGGCTAGGAACTATTCATACCTTGGGAAAAACACTGATACAACACAGATTGACTGTGAAATTATGGTACTCCGGGGCCTAGTGTCAACTTGACTATAAAGACTAAACAATTGGCCATCATATGGAAACATTTCCATCTATTGAGATACCTAGGTACCCAACCATGGTACTCGCTATTTTTTAAACAAAATTGTATATATGTAGAATGTATCCATCTCAATCCTACACTCTATGGACCTGCCAATCTAAGGTCTTATAGTGCCATCTTCTGAAAACAATGTTTCATCAAGGAACAACTAGATTAAACAAAACATGTTTCTATATTTCCCTTTCAACTATAACACACCTCATTATGCAATCTCATGAATGATTTTTACATTACAATTGTTGTCATAGAGAGATACAAAAAAAAAAAAGATAATGACACATATGACCAAGTGATTCTATCTGTATGTTTCTCTAGATTCATGCACATACTTGGTGTTGTTTCCTTCATCTTCGACATATTGGTTCAGTCTTCATATTAGATCTTCTATAATTCACTTGTGATTTGTTAGAGTCAATAATTATAACAAAACAACTTCACTCTAATATTGAAGTTGCAAGGCTCAACATGTGTATTAACTTCAATGAATCCAAGAACTATAAATTACAAGGAGAGACTCTAAACACAACCAAGACACTCATGATTTTTTTGTTTCCACCATCATAGGTCTAAACTAACATGCATAAAAAGAAATAATGTTTCTCACTAGTCACAACAACATGAATATCAAAGGAGCATGATCTACCACAACCTTAAGGGTCCACACTAGTCACACACATGAAAAGGTTGGTACAACAATTAAGCATAATCACCCTATCACCCAAATGATTTGAGTTTCACATTGTAGGTCTTATGTTGACTAGTCTCAATGTAGCACACATGCTTTCAATCACATTGATGCATATGTACATCACACATAAATAGATCAAGAAATAGTTGATAATGGATTTATTTATCTCCCACAAGTAGCCAATAAGAAGGCAATTTTTGGATGGTTTCACAAGTTTTCTACTTGCAATTGTTGGAATAGGAATGGATGTTCATTGAAAAATTTAAGAACACATATATTCTCTAGCAACAAAAATGTTCTTTACCAATGCACATCCATTCCTATTTGAATTTTTTTGGCCCTTGTGAAACCTCCACACACACTCCCAAGAATTCCGCCACACTACCCCCCATGTACATTTTAATCTATGTTATAAAAATTCATGCATGTTATAAAAATGCATGCACATTATTGGAGAGTGATCAGATTCCTTTATGTAAAAACAAACGATTATTGAGTCCTAAACATGGTTACGGTAGGAATAAGGGGAATAATCCCTAAATGAACCGTCTTAATCTCAATAACTATGGTTAGGGGAGGAAAACATGTGTGCCCCTAAAAGTAGCTTCTTAAGCTTGATCACCATAACAACACTTGAAAACCATAACATATGGCCTATCTAGGGGGTCTTTAGCATCATATTTGTATATCGACACCATTAAGAGGTTTTTCACATCGAGGATGGGTCATGAAGCCTTGAACATGGTCAAGGAAGGAAAGCAAGTGCCTCAAGATATTGTTGAATCTTCTTGGGCTTAAGAGCCTTGAACGATTCCTTAAAAAAATAAACGAGTCCTATGTAGGGGTCCTGTGCAAGCCTTTAGGAGGGATACATGCACCATGAAGAAGTTATTTTCACTAGAAATGGGTGTCAAGGCATAAACATGGTTAGGTGGGAAAAAACATCCTTGAGCCCTAATTGAACCTTCTTGAGTGAAAGCGCCATGAACAACACCTACAAACCACAACATGATTCCTCTCTAGAGAGTCTTTGGAATCCAAGTTGGATATGGGTGCCATTATGAGGTCTTAGGCATCATGGATGGGTATTGATTCCTTAATCGTAGTCAAGGGAGAAAATAAGAGCATCCAAACCTAAACATTTCTTCTTAGGCTCAAGTGCAATGGAGGAGTCCTCAAATGACACCATATGACCTCTATAGGGTATCATTCAACACCAAGTAGGACATGGGCACCATGAATAGGTTAGTTTTTAACCAGAAATGGGTCTTAAGGTCCAACCAAGATAAGGAGGATAATAAGGGCTTTGTTCCCTAAATGAAAATTCTTGGGCTCAAGTGCTATGAACAATACCAACAACCCACAAAGCTTCTCAAGCTATATAACACCATGATAATGTCATTGAACCAACACATATGACCCCTATATGGTATATATGTCCTGCTAGATGGATGAAGGCACCATGATTAAAAAACAACAGAAGCCTTAAACAAGAATATGTCTCAAGCACACACCAAGAAAGGTTCTCAATGCCATGGTTGGAGTTCTTTATCATCTGAGTGGGATATAGGTTCCATGAGTAGGTTTTGTGTAGTGGAAATGGGTCTCAAGATCTAAACATTTTTAGGGGGGAACAAGGGGCTTAAGTCCTAAATGAACCTTCTTCATCTCAAGCACCATGGTTAGGGGAGGAAAACACATGGGAATTACTCCCTAAACATATATGCAGGGGCTCAATTTCCATGAACAACATGTGAAAAACGTAACACAAGCACTCTTTAGGGATTCTTTAACATTAGAGATAGATATGGGCACCATAGGAGGTTTTACACACCAAGGATGCATCCTAGGGTCTTGAGCATGGTTGAGGAAGGAAAAAAAGTGCCTCGAGATATTTGAATCTTCTTAGGATTAAGAGCCTTCAATGAGTCCTCAAACCAACATATGATTCTTTTATAGGGGTTATTTGCAAGGAAACTTTTAGGGGATAAATTTCCCCCATGGGATAATTTTCCATGTTTTTTCCAAAAAATAATTCACCAATTTTTATTTTATTCACCCAAATTTTATACAATAAAATTATTTTACTCTAAAAATCTCCAAAATTTTCTAGAAACTTTATAAAACCCTTAGAAATTTTAGTATTTTTACAAAAATAGTGCCAAACATATTATGGTTGGCACTTTAAGAATCAATAAGAATCACAAAGGTTTCTACACTTTAAGCTAAGTATGGATCCTTAAATTTTTCTCTAATTCTTTACAATCCTTCGCATGGGATACACGCACCATGAGTAGGTTTTGTGACTGGAAATGGGTCTCAGGGCCTAAACATGCTTAATAGATGAATCAAGGTAATTGAGCCTTAATTGAACCTTCTCGAGCTCAATCACCATGAACAACACCTAGAAATCATGACATGAGCCCTCACTAAGGGGTCTTTGACCTAGGACTTAAACATGGAACCCATTACAATGTTTTTCACATCATTAATGGGTCTTATGGCCTTAAACATGGTTGTGGTAGGGCAAAAATAGTGCCAAATTTTTGACAATGGTTGGCGTATGGAAACAACAACCTCAAGCCCTAAACATATCTTCTTAGTCTTAAGCACCATGAATGCATCCTTGAATCACCACGTGGGACCCTTGTAGGGTATCTCTGGCCTACTAGAGGGATATGGGTGTCATGAATAGGTATTGAGCTCTAGGAATGGTTCTCAAGGTATAACTAACATCAAGGGAAGAAAACAAGGCCCTTAGGCTAAGAACAAGGATTTTTGGAGTGAAGTGCCATGAAAAACAACATGGAACCATGCCTCTATAGGGGGAATTTTCCATTTGAATTCTATATGGATGCCATTAAAAGGTTTTTCACACCATGGATGGGTCACACAACCATTACCATCATGAAATAATGAAACAAGTGCCTTAGTAACATGTTGAAGCTTCTAAAGATGAATAGCCTTGAACAAGTTCTAACCGACACATAGGACCTTTGTAGGGGGTCTTTGGCTTCTGATTGGGGTATAAGTGCCATGAGTAGGTTTTGTGAACTAGAAATGACTATTGAAACATGTTGGCAGCCAACACAATTTTTTTTCGATTACTCTCGAAAGCTGCCTACACCCCTTGCGGTATCATGACAAATCATTGTCGCATTGTGTTAATGGACATGTG
>SNQJ01S0024876.1:136147-150337 GCA_010110895.2 Picea sitchensis
ATGACCAAAAGAAATTCATCAGAAGAAATACCCCTAAATATTTGTTTATTGGATATTGCTACTCTTGCAATAATTTTGGACATAAGGTAGTACACTGCAAAGCTTATGGAAAATACAATAATAGAAATGCCCAAAAAGATAAGAACAACAAGTACAATAAAGAAAAGAGAAACTATAACTCATTTTCTCCTTTGCAAGATTTCAATAGTGAATGCCAAAAATGCAACAACTATGGTCATAAAACAAGTGATTGTAGATTACCAAAATATGATAAAAAGATAAATATTCCCCATAATAAAAAAGAATGGAGGAAAAACCAAACATAGTGCAATGTAGCATTATATGCGAGAAATCAGGAGTGTTAGTGGTATATAGATAGTGGATGTTCCAAACACTTGACTGGAGCTCAAAGTAAAATTTTCAAGTTAAATAAGAAAGGAAAAGGAAAAGTAACTTTTGGAGATAATATGTCAGCCAAGATACTGGGAAAAGGCATTGTTAGTTTAGGAAATAATAAAACCAAAGAAGAAGATGTACTTTTGGTAGAAAATATCAAACCAAATCTTCTAAGTGTAAGTCATACTTGTGATAAGTGTCACATACTTACTTTTGATTCTCAGAAATGTGAAATTAGAAAAAAGGACACTAGAAAGCTAGTGGCAATTGCACCAAGAACATCTAGTAATGTGTACATCCTCGATATAGAAGAAGAAGACATTTTTTTCTTAAGCCAAGTAGATGAAATTTGGATATGGCATAGAAGGTTGAGACATTTAATCTTTGACAACTTGATTAAAGCCAATGAAAAAGAAGCAGTTAGGGACCTACCAAAAGTGATTAAACCTTTAGATCATATTTGTAAGCATTGTCAAATAGGAAAGCAAACAAGAGTTAGGTTCAAAACAAAAGGGAATTCCACAACTAAACCATTAGAGCTTATTCACACATAACTATGTGGACCTACCAGAACCAAAAGCGGTGAACATTATTTTATGTTGATTGTTGATGATTACAGAAGACTGACCTGGGTTTTCTTTTTAAAATAAAAGTCATAAGCCTTTGAGAAATTTAAAATATATAAAGCTCTTGTAGAAAATGAAACATATATAAAAATTAAGTGTCTAAGATCAGAAAATGGTGGAGATTTCACCTCTAAAGATTTCACTCAATTCTTTGAAAACCATGGTATCAAAAGACAACTTTCATCTCCCAGGACTCCTCAACAGAATGGAGTAGTAGAGAGGAAAAAAAAAACAATTCAAGAAGCTGCAAGAAATATGCTAAATGAAGCCAAACTTCTAGACAAATTTTGGAGAGATGCAATCCACACAACAATTCACATACTTAATAGAGCTTAGTGGAGACCCAATCATGACAAAACCCCTTATGAAATATGGTTTGGGAGGCCAGCCTCTGTAAAATACTTTAGAATTTTTGGAAGTAAATGTTACATAAAGAATGATGGAGATAACCTAGGAAAGCTTGATCCAAGATCTGATGAAGGAATATTCTTAGGATACTCATCAAATAAAAAGACATACATATGTTATAATCTCAGAGTACTAAAAATAGTGGAAAGTGCAAATGTAAAAATAGATGATCTAATAAAGGGCATATCCAAGGCTTTGATAAAAAATCTCAAGAAAAAGATGATGATATAAAATCTGAACAAGAGGATGATGATGCAGAATATCAGAAAGAAGATGACGATGAAACACAGGAAAATGAACCTCACACTGATGAAGAAGACAATGAAGAATTTCAAATCCCAACAACCCATCAAATTTGACGGTTTACTCAATTCAAATGCACGACGGATTTCACTAAGAATGTTCGGTTTGTCAAAAAAAATTAACATATTTTATGGGCAAATATTCCCGTGACGGGCAATTTTCCTGTCAAATTCCATCCTTGATTTAGACCCCAAACCATCGTCCTCTACCTCCGCCCCACCTGCCTCAGTACACACATCACAGACTCTTTCCTCCTCCACACTACCTACTAACACATTTTCTCCAGTTCTCACATCCTCAAAGCTCTTTCAACTTCCACAACATTCGGCTGTTGATACCTACTTGGACTGTAGACATTCAACCTTAGCCTCGGGCCACAACATCAGTACCATCCCCCTTGCCTTCGGTCGATGACTATTACAAGGTCCTTGGACTTCTCTAGACTATTCAACCCCCATGTACATTTTACAACTACTGAAGTTGCTCATAAAACTTTCCCTCAAACACGTGGGAGAAAGAAACCATCTACAAGACCTTGGGTGCCCAAGAAAACAAAAAAGAAACTAATACTTGGTACATATATTGGTCTGAAAGAGTCTGTCTCCATGGCTCTTTGCAGTCTTGTGGGTAGGATTTCTTATAGAAATCTCTGCAATCTAGATCTGGACACTTGGATGGTCACTACTTGGTAGCCCATTCTGGGATATGTTCCCATTCTCTCATAGCTAGGACGCGAATGGCTATACTTCCAGTTTAATTCTCCTGAGGATGCCACAACCATCCTGAACCGACTCTGGCCTTTAGAAGATAACAACCTCATGCTAAAACAATGGAGAGTGAGCTTCGATCCATCAAAGGATTACTTCCGACATCGACATTTGTGGGTACTCCTCCTTGGACTACCGCTCTACCTCTTGAATGAAAAATCCCTCATGGCCATTGGAAACTCATTAGGGCGTTTCATCTCTATAGACTCAAAGACCCTCTCCAACTCAGACAAAATACTGGAAAAAACTCTAGTTGAGTTGGACATACATGAGGGCCTATTTGAATCTCTGGATATTGACTGGAGGGAACACATTTCTCGCCAGAAACTTGACTATCTTGCTATCCCTTTCAGATGCTCACTTTGCAGACAGACGAGACACTTAAGAAATACTTGCACAGGTGCTCCTGAGGAGGACATTTCAAAGGAAACTATGCTTGAGCTAGCCTCCTCTTCGGACTCTCCTCCTATGCACTCACATCTGCATTTACCAGGTTTTCCCGAGGATGACATCGACTCTGGACTAGACACTATCTCTGGTAAGCTAAAGATAATCTGTCCGACCCTTTTTTCCTCTCTATCAGCTCTAGAAATAGAACTCATCGACAATTCTCCCCTACATACCAACAGATCGACCTCCACTTCTCCTAGAGTTACACACACTTTCTCACAACTAATTCCACCCAACATCCTCCGAGACTCTTCCACACCCTCAACTCACATCCTCTCATATATACATCCCACTCTCCTTACTCCACGTATTTCTGGTGAGAGTATGACTTGCATTTTCAGGAGAATCCTTCACATGCTGCGCAAACCACACCCTTGACTACACCTTTCATAACCTCTCCTCCTTGCTGCACTGGGGAGGAGCGAGAACACACTCCTACAATAGCACAACTCAAGAGTTTTGGAGAACAAGAGACTGATTTTTTTGGTGATTAGACCTCTGCACAACAGGAATATCTCTGCTTGCCGGGTCAGAGTGAGTCAGAACCAGGTGATAATGATCTAGGTAATGTTTTGAATGCACTTCTACCTTCTTACAAATAATTTCTTGAACCCACACTCTTGCCTACATATCTGGGTACATCTTTACACAATAGGCCAGATAATGCCCATACTCTGAGATCTGCTGAGACTCCTTCCACTTCCGTGGACAAAGATTATACCTGGTCTAGAGGACATGGCTTCGAACATTCTCCAATGAAAACCTGCAGTGCTTGTCGCAAGGAGGGAACCACAACTTCTCATTCTGGGGACTTTCAACACAATCCTATTGACATTGGGGCACTTAGAGGCATGAAATCCCTAACAAGAGCAAAGCCATGATACTTCTCTCCCTCAACATCAGAGGGGTGGGGGGCCTCCTAAAAGTCGCCTTGTTTAGAAGACTTCTATCACACATATCTTTGGACATCGTTTTTATTCAGGAAACTTTGGTAGATAGTAAAAAGGCCAGGGATTTTCTTAACCAATTCCTTCCTAAATGGCACATATGTACAATTAACTCTCTTGGCACCTTAGGGGGTTTGGCTATGGCTTGGGATCCTGACTCCTATGATCTTGTTCCTTATATTTGTTGTGGAGGTATATTATTGTCTAGCACTTGTCGTCTTTCAAACAAAAGTTACAATCTACTCAACCTTTATGGCCCTTGTTCATATAGACAGTTTTTTTGGGAGAAATTGGAAGTCAGGGGATTACTAGACCTGGATAACCTGATTATAGTAGGCGACTACAACCTTACAACCTTCGTTGGAGAAACTTGGGGAGCCACTGCTACCCAAGATACATTGGCTGATTACTTCACTTCACTCTTCTCTGCACATCACCTAGTGGACCTTGCATCAGACCATTTGACTCCAACTTGGCGCAACGGGCATGTGGGCGCAGACTATATCTCCAAGCATCTAGACCGTTTTCTATTATTTGAACAACTTCTATCCGAGGAGGCAAGATTTCGATCCTAGGTAATTTTACCATTTCTCTTAGATCACACACCAATAATACTACACTTGGATGCAACTCCACAAAGGATAGCCTACCCATTCAAATTAAATTTGAACTGGCTTCTGGAAGCTGAGTCCAATTCTTTAGTTGCTGAAATTTGGAAAGACCCTCTTTACTTGTCCGAGCCTTGTATACAACACATAATAGTTTAGAAACTCAGAATTTTAAAAGCGTGAACAAAAGCGTGGGCAACCACATACCAAAAACAAAATGCACAAAGGCTATTCGATCTAGACTCAACTATTCGAACCCTCCTTCTCTCATATGCTAGCACAAGGTACATAGGAGCCAATTGTAATGTTTTAAAGGAACTCAAAATGGAGCGGAATCAACTATTGATAAAAGATGAGTCTACTTGGAGATAAAGATGCAGATCCAACTGAATCAAGAGTGGTGATCTTAACACCAATTTTTTTCATAAATTCACGAGTGTGAGCAGAAATAAAAAACATATTTGGGGAATCTTAGCGGAGGATGGAACACTTCACAAGGGACAACAAGCCTTAAAATCTATAGTTGTTAACTATTTCAAGCCCTTCTTCGAACAAAATCCCTCTGCCAATCTGCAGAACTCAGCTTTGGTGGCCAGTCTCTTCTCACACATAGTTTTGGAAGAAGACGCTCTATTACTTGACAGCCCGTGCACTCTCCAGGAGATTTCAATGGCTCTCAAATCATTCTCGAAGGACAAAAGTCCAGGTCCAGATGGCTGGACTGTAGAATTTTACTTACACTTTTTTGACCTGGTTGGCTCAGATCTTCTAGAACTAGTGGAGGAGACCTGACTTCGAGGAAATGTGATTGGTGCAAACAACTCGACCTTCCTCACTCTTATTCCCAAAATAGACACTCCCACAACATTTGGAGACTTTCAGCCTATTTCCCTCTGCAACCTTTGTTATAAACTCATCTAAAAAATTATTGCCACCAGGATCAAGCCTTTTCTCTATCATATCCTTTCGATTGAACAATTGGGATTTTTAAAAGGTCGCCAGATCCTAGATGCCGTCGGCACTGCCCAAGAGTGCTTACACAACATTAAAGACAACAAATCCAAGGCAATTATTCTCAAATTGGACCTTAAAAAGGCCTTTGACTGCATTGATTGGAACTTTCTTAGATTGGTCCTAGTTCAGACAAGCTTCATCCACCATTTGATAAAGTGGATTATGAGTTGTGTGGACAATGCCAATCTTTCCATTTTAGTCAATGGAGAATCCTCCTCTTTTTTTCACATGGGAAGAGGTCTGAGGCAGGGTTTTCCCCTTTCACCTCTTCTCTTCATTTTGGCAATGGAGGCCTTAAGCCTGCTCCTAAAATTAGCACAAGCAGAAGGCAAGATTTCAGGTTTAAAAGTGTCTAGACCCCATAAGATATTACACCTCCTTTTTTCATACGACGTACTCATCATGACCAAGGGAACTCTTTAGGAATGGATTGTGATAAAAGATATCCTTCACAACTTCCGCAACGCATCTGGATTGACGATCAATTGGGACAAATCCATCTTTCACTTTGCCAATATTCATCCTGCTTATCTAGACTATATCAAAGGTATTTTTCCCCACACCTTCTCACCACTTTCTTCTGGCCTCAATTACCTAGGCTACCATCTAAAATCAGACTCATACAAGCCTTCAGACTGAAACTGGCTACTTGCCAAAGTGGAAAAAAGAACGGGACATTGGTGTACAAGATGGGTCACTCTTGGTGGAAGGTACACTCTAATAAAAGTAGTCCTTGAAGGACAAGCAATCTATTGGATGGCCCTAGCAACTATTCCTGCTTCGGTCCTCACAAAACTACAAAATTTGATTTTTAACTTCCTTTGGTCTGGTTGCTCCGAACACTCCCGACAACACCTTTGCAACTGGATAACCCTGGCTAAGCCAAACCAGAATTGAGGGTGGGGGATTCGAAATCCTATACTTTTCAGTGAAGCTCTTACGAATGCATCTCTCTGTCAAGTGCTGACACGTCCAGGCATTTGGCAGTCCATAATTATTGACAAATATCTCAGCCACTATACAGTTAAAAGATGGCTTGTAGCACAGACAACCATCCCCAGATCAACTTCACTCTTCTGGAGGAACATCGCAAAAACAAAAAGTTTGATCACCCGCTGGCTTTGTTGGCTCCTAGGCTCGGGCTCAACCATAAAAATTGGCCATGATCACATCATTGGCTTGGAAGATTCATTCACACTTTCACCACAGTTAATTACACATCTACATTCAATTAACGTCTGGTACCTTTATCAAATCAAAGAGACATCCAGAACAAAACATTAATCGCATCGCTAGGTCTCCAGTGAAGGGTCTCCAGTGCAACCTCAAGACTCAATATAGACTTAGCTTGCGAATGGAACAACTTTCGTTTAGCCCTCATGCACTCGGGTATCCGCCTCAATGATACAGAAGATCAACCACAATGGTCAGGGGGCGATTTTTTGGGTAAAATAACCGTCCACAATGTATACAATGCAATCTCAAATTCCCTTTGGCTCACAACTACTAGAGGCTGGAAAAAACATATCCGGAGATAGCGTATTCTTCCAAAGGTAAAATTGTTTACCTGGCGATTGACCAATTACAAGTTAAACACTTTGGATGTTCTGCTAAAAAAAGGCGGGTTTGGTCCAAGCTTTTGCCACTTATGTCGTCTAGATTTGAAAACAACAGACCATCTCTTTATTAATTGCTTCTTCACAAGACAGGTCTGGCAAAAAACTACCTTAACTCTAAATCTCACTTCTTCCTGGGATGGAATTTCACTTCCGGACTGTTTTAAAACCCGGACACAAAAAGAGCATAAGCACATGCATCTACCATCCATTTTCTGCTAGAAAATCTGGCTTGAAAGAAACAACACCATATTTTATACTGGGACTCCATCCTCAACTACTGCATCATATAAAGCACTTGGAATCTACAATACTTGGAATTATTCAACTGCTAAAAAGACAAGACATCAACACATATTAAAGGTTCTTGAACTTGATGACATCCCTACAACATGGTTTGACGGAGCTGCGCTCACAAATGGGTCACTAAGTGGAGCTGGATAATTGATTAAAATCACTCATAACACCTTCTACAAGTGGACTTTCAACTGTGGCCCAGACACCAACACCAGGGAAGAAATTTTATGTCCCTGGGCCACACTATACTTAGCATCCAGACTCTACATAGAAACCCTACAGGTACTTGGAGATTCCAATATCGTCATCGAATGGTTGAGTGGCAGGGGAGAACTCCAAGCAATCTCACTCTTGGCTTGGAAGGACAAAATTAGACTTCTACAACCATCCTTTAAAAAAACCAGCTACAATCACATTTATCGCAAGCATAATAAATTAGATGATCTTCTCTCAAAGGCTGCGCTCCAGGAAAAAGTGGGGATCATTACATATCATCTCTGGATAGATGGCCATGAGGGCCCATCACTCTTTCTATCCCTATGCTAAGATGAGATATATTTAATCCTACTTCCTTAGCGAAATTTCTAGTCATGAAAGCTGGATTTTCTTATGATCACAGGTAGCATCTCCTTTTCGAATCTCATCTACTTGGCAGCCCACTCTTACAACCTCTTTGTCAGTTTTTACATGCTTGAAAATACTCCTTGTAGCCTCTTTCTTTTATAACTCTCTCACTTTGCTGGTTGAAAGACTACAAAAGGGGAAAGCTATAATCTTCTTCATCATTGTTGCAATTGTAACCTCGTGTTTAGAACACAAATTATATAATATATATAATGAGAAATTTTCCAGTTGGAAAATAATCTCTTAGTTATCTTATAGAGTAAATGTATGATATTTATGATTATAAGGGTGGTTTATGATTCATTATTTTATTAGTCACTGTGATGTAAAGTTTTCCATAGTTTTAAGATTAAGGGGTTCTTAGATTTATTTGAATATATGATATTTTCACCAATGAGTTTACTTTTTAAGTTAGTATATGGTTGAGATATTATTTCAACAAGTTGTTACTGTGTTAAGATAATTTGTTTATTTTAAGAGAAAGTTTCATAATATGTTTATATTATTGGATAAATCACTTAACACTTTTTTTATATGTGAAACAATGTTTATTCTTCCATTTCTCTACATAGCATGATAACTCTTGTGGTGCGAAGTTGTTGAACTATGGTACATATAATTTGCTATATCTAATGATTGAGATCTAGTAATAATAATGAAAAAGGTGGATGAGATAAGATGGCAAGCAATATCCAGCTTGCTACGCAGCGTTCAATACTGCAACAGGTGGAATATAGGCCGTCAGATATGTCAGATATGATTTTCTTTAAGATCCGACAGCCTATATTCCACCTGCCACAACATTCAATGTTGCGTAGCAGGTTGGATATTGTCCACCGAGATATAATGGTTGTGAATATTCTAATGGCATTGAAATTGTTGCTACCAACATGTCATATGGCAATGATTTCTTCCATTCTATCGCACCAAGTTATGGAAGTCACATACATTGTATGTTTTGTTGGTGCAGCACTCTATGGCTGCTCCCTTGTAAATGTTGAGCATATTGGTCTGTGAAAAGGGATTCTTCGGTTTGTTAATAAAGTCATCTAAAAAGTTGCATGAAAGGATTTTTACGACAGTAAATGTTGAGTGTATTGGTCTGTGAAAAGGGACTCTTCGGGGTCATATTGCAAGTTGCATGAAAGGAGTTTTATGACATTGATATGGAGTTTGGTAGGCCTGAACAAGTATGAAAGTTGATATCTCATGTGTGTGGTAATCCAATGGTTGAGCATTAACATCACCACTTAAACTAACAGGCTTGAGCTATTGTGCATGCATAGTTCATTGATATGGAGTTTGGTAGGCCTGAACAAGTTTGAAAGTTGATATCTCATGCATGTGGTAATCCAATGTTTGAGCATTAACATCGCCACTTAAACTTGTTGTCTTTAGCTATTGTGCATGCAGAGTCCAAGAGATACAAGGGATGGTGCAAACTATTGCTTCCATCTTATGACACATTAATTGCAATGGGAATCAAGAAAAATAATGATATGTTGACTAGGAGGAATTATTCAATGTATGTGTACAATTTATTAGAATATGGTGTAAAAGGATGAAGTAGGAAATCTAATTAGTTTTTTGAATATATAACTTTTATTTATGGAAAAATTGTATAACTAAAGAAAAATCATATTCTTATAAGAATGATATGTTACTTTTCCTCTAGAATACAATGAACATGTTTGATGTAAAACATGATTTTAGTACCTAAACGAAAGAATTTATTGAAACTAATTTGTAAATAATAACCACTTTTTATACCCCATAAGTTTTGCATTATATATATATATATATATATATATATATATATATATATTAATTGAATCTCTAAAGTTATGAGATGAAGCATTAAGACATCAATCATTTTTCTTTTAGTGCATAGGTCTTTGTTTCTACTTGGGCACCATGCAATTTGTTTTTCAGTGGACAAGTCAATAAAAGGTTGTGGTAGAAACAAAAGAAATATGTATTTTAAAATAATGATATATATAAAAATGTCCCTGGGGTGTAGAAGAGTCGGTGATGGAGTGTACTATTAAGGAACTCCGTTATGTGAAGTTAGTGGTTCAAAACCCTCGACTTACTTCGTGTGTCGCGTGAGGGGATTCATTGGCATGCTTGGAGGTTGTATGGAATTTGCATACATAGCTCTATAAGTGTGTGCACTTTCATCAATGATGAATGTATGGACCATATTTAAAAACCTCATTGAAAACAAAGATAATAATTGGGGCCTAGAAAAATGAATGTGCTTTTTTTTATGCAGCCTAAGCTACAAGGCTCATCACTCTGAACCTAAAACCAAAGGATCCAACTCATCCACATGTAGTGGGAAAGAGATAATACCATTTTTTTTTTAATCACAAGAACACATGTATGCTATTTTACAAAAAATAATAGCCATGTAAAACTCCCTCACCTTGATATGTTTCAAAAGAAATTATTTAGCACTAAAACCTTATTTTGAGGGCATAGGACCTATTTTCCTCTCTTGGCACTAGTCAATGCCCCTAAACTCATCTCCTTTCTACTAAATTGTCTAATGGAGCATTGAATACCACTTGGAGGTGAAACAACCCATAGAGAGGTCATGTGTCATGGTTGGAGGCCTTATTCATAGTGCTTGAGGCCTATAAGGTTCATTTTCCTGCATAAGGCCCTTGTTTTTGTTTTAGACCATGGTCTACCCCCCTAGACATAACACTCCTACATAAAATCAATTAATGGTGACCATATCCCACTTAAAGGTCAAAGAACCCATAGAAAAGTCATATTTAGTGTTTGAATGCATATTTCACAACACCTGATCCCCATATGCTTTGTTAAATTTCTAATGCCCTTGTTATCCTTCCCCAATTATTTTCAAGACCCAAAGACCCATTCTTCTGATTGAAAAACATCGTAATGTCTGTTGGTAAACCACTTGTAGTGGATGTTGGACATACTGTCATTGATGTATTGTCATTTATGTCAACAACCGATGATGCACATGAAGCTTAGAAAGGAAAGCGCAGTGCAGAAACATGATCGGGATCGAAATCCCCATAGAACAAACCAAGACCATTGGATACGCATGCGCCAGATCAAGGCCAAGGATTGATTGCAGAGCGCGAAGGGAGAATTAAACTACACGTTATTTCCAATCCCACAATTAGTCTAGATCATCAGATCTCATCGACTTAAAGATCGACGACTTTGGTTGATCCACCAACAATCGCACAACTTCAAATTGCGGAGTTTGGGCGACGAACAAAACCACGTGCAAGTTACGATTTCACAATCCACATCGGTCGTTGGATCAAGTTGAGTGGAAGGATAGAGTAAGTCATGAACCATAGATCATGGAAGTGACATACGTACAGTCAGCATGAATTTGACCACTTTGGGTAAAATCGACTGAAGGAAATGTGCATGAAGGAATTTTAGCCGAAGCTGAAGTTCCGAAGTAAACGTGAGCCATTTGATCGTAGGTAACTTTTTGGGAAAAACAAGAGTCGTTGGATTTAATCCAAAGCAAAGCAACATCGCAGACAGATCGAGTCGTCGATCTAAAATCACGATCAACGAACAACATTCATTTTGGGTTAAGAGTTGTGAGGAGGTTACACTTCAGGTAATCTCACTTCGGGTAAAACGAGAAGTAAGAAAGACGAAGACTGGAGCCCCAAAGTCCTGAAGTAAATGAGGACCGTTCGATCTAAAGAACACTTCGGGAAATATCCCGATCGTCGGATCAAGGAAAGTAGCAGGAAAGGATAAGCTAGGCAAAGGCCTCAGATCCTGAATACCCAAATTCTTGATAGTCATTGGATTAAGTTAATCCTTTTCGGGTTAAAGAAGGACCGTTAGATCTAGGAGAAGAACATGTACCACATGAGGAGTGCCACGTCAACAAGTGACATCAACAAGTTACATCACTCCGAGAGTTTGTACTTCGGGATTTTCACCACCAACAAATACCCAAAGTCCCGAAGTTCCAAAATGAACGAGAACCATTCATCGTGCAAATAACATCCAACCATTCGATCTACTTCGATGAAATGAACTCTTGAAGATTAAAGGACAATGAAGGAGAAATCACCCAAAGTGCCGAAGGCCGAAGTTAACGCATACCGTCGATCTAATTTGGGAGCATTCTCGATCATTGATCAAGTACAGTGGAAGGATAGCATAAGTGGAACTGTTAACCAATAGCAAACAGTCACCACTGTTGTATGACTTATTCGGTAGGTAATCACTCTGGAGGAATTTTTACTCCATAATTTGAGAGCCACGAATAGCCGAAGTCCCGAAGTAAATGAGAATCGTCCATCTCATCATGACGTTAAAGCGTGATCATTGATTTTGATAAGTGATCAAGCACTCGCTTGGATTAGTGCCTGGTCACCACCCAAGGTCGTATGGAATAAAGAAACAAAGTCCGAAAGAAGAGGTAACACTTAAATTAATAAGCATGTGGTCCTGCGCCTATGGTCATATGTAAATGGTTTGAAGGAAGTGCCTCTACAAAATTTGATTTCTGCAATATTTGCAGAGACATGAAATTAAGTTAAATGAAATCAATCCATACCTGTGATCAATTAATGAAAAGCATTTTCATTAAATTGAAAAGGCTTCTTCATAATATTTGATTAAAAAAAACAAATGAGATTATTGTTAATGAAGAGGTGAGATGGTCCAAACAAAGGGACATGATGTTTCATAGCTCACACCAGTTGGAAGAGTATATAAATGAAAAAGAGTGGTGAGAAGAAAGTGTCTCTACAGTCCATATCAGAAGATCAAAAGCAGAAGCAGTTTCCAAGAAGGAAAGCTGAAGATACTTATGCAGTGAGGGTGGAAGGGAGGAGCATGGAAGGATTCATATCCTTACTAAGAAAATATTAAAAGATAAGGGAGTTGGAGCTTCCTAGGGTTGGTGACCTAAATACAAGGGAGTTGGTGCTTCCTAGGGTTGGTTCCCTAAAGACGAGGGAGTTGCTGCTTCCTAGGGTTGGTTCCTTGAAGAAGGGGATCTGTGTCTCCTAGAGTTGATTCTCTAAAGAGGATTGGTGTCCTTCACTATTCTTTATAAACCTTGTATTTGATGTTAAATATATTTATATAATTTATTTTGCATACAATTCATTGTTGATTCATTGTGGTAATCAATAAAATATAAAAAGTAACTGCTAATTGTTAAAAGGGGTAATATAGATTCACCCCCCCCTCTCAGTATTCCAACAATTGGTATCAGAGTAGGTGCCTTCAGCACAGTATAACAATTGGAAGGTAGATCCTGAAGATGGATCAACAAGAGAGAATTTCTAACAACAAAGCACCATTGTTCAATGGAGGAGGTTATGCTCTATGGAAAATAAGAATGAAAAACTTCTTGTTGGCTCTTGGTTTTGATAATTGGAAATCTATTGTAGATGGTTACACTGCACCAACTACTCCACCTGAAGACGCTACAGGAAAGAAAAAATGTAATGATAACTCAAGAGAAGTTAATGGAATTCTAGGAGGGTTGACTAATTCTGTATGTGTGAAGGTTATGCATTGTAAAAAAGACAAAGAAAATTGGGACAAGTTGGAGGTTGTATATGAAGGAGATGACAAATTCCCAGCTCTTGGAAGCTAATAAAAATGAAGAAATCATTCTACAACAACTTAATGATAAAAAACAAGTATGTGAGAAACTAGAAGCTGAGATTAAGCTACTAAAAAGTGAAATTGAGAAAGTAAAGAAAGGATCACGATTTGAAAATAGTTCAAGGATCTTGAATGAAATTCTCAGTAGTCAAAGGTTACCAAACAACAAGACTGGTTTCGGATACACTCAAGACTCAACTTTTGCATCACAAGGATCTGTCAAGAAACCAATCAGCTATGCAAATGCTTTGAAAAACTCATTTAGAAAAGAATATAATGAGGCAAAGATGACACCATTGAAAACTGTTACACATAAACAAAAATCAACACTCTCCACTGGAGTAAAAGATGACCAAAAGAAATTCATCAGAAGAAATACCCCTAAATATTTGTTTATTGGATATTGCTACTCTTGCAATAATTTTGGACATAAGGTAGTACACTGCAAAGCTTATGGAAAATACAATAATAGAAATGCCCAAAAAGATAAG
>SNQJ01S0024876.1:168433-178938 GCA_010110895.2 Picea sitchensis
GGGGGGGGGTGAATCCGTTGTTATTGTGCTTAAAAAATATTAACAATATTAAAATATTATTAATCTTCTCCAAGTGATCATCAATATTATGCAAGACATGAACAACAAAAATAACAAACATCAATCACACATATGATATACACAGAGACAAATGTTCAGGAGGAAACCCATAAAGGGAGAAAACCTCTTCTTCTTAGAATGATAGACAATCTTTTAAGTTCTGTACATCATATTTCTTTGAGCACCAACTCAAAATGAGGCTACAACCTCTTCTTTAACAAGCTGCAACTTTCTGAGAGCACCAACTCTTTGGTTTCTCTAGCACCCACTAGAAGGAAGCACCAACTCCCTGAGTGTTCCGGCACCAACTAGATGGAAGCACCAATTTCCAGTCACACAAGCACCAACCTGTAGAACAAAGAACAATAGTTCTCCCTTGCACCACCCTACCACCTTGATTTTTTCTGGCTGCAACCAGATGGAAGCTACAACTCCCTGTGTTCAAGCACCCACTTGAAACTCTAAGGACAACAATCCTCCCTAGCACCACCCTACCTCCTTGATTATAAATCTTTGCTTGAATAATAGTTTACAACAAACATATATGCCAATGCTTACCATTTATTCTTTGTTCTTCAATTCTGCTATGCTTCTGTCTGTTCATGCTTGGCTCCAATTTTTGTCTCTTTCCATCTGCTCTTTCTCTATTCTTTGCATACTCTTAGGTTCTTGTACATTCTGCTCTTTTCACCATTTCTGTTCTATCCAATTTCAGTTCTTCCTATCTATATATGTTCTCACCCTGTTCATTTTCTCCTCGCCTTTCTTCCTGTTCAAATCATTTTTTACAGAGAAAACTTGAACCTCACTCTGTCACGACATTATACTTTTATGCATATTATCATGATCAATTACACTATGAATATCCAACGCCCAAGAACATTCATTCAGCTGATCCGTTACACTACGAATCTCCAAAGCCAAGAACAATGATTCAGTTCGTATAAATGAATCGTAACTGATCAATAAAACACGAAGGGAAACAATAACCCTTCGATCAGATTATTGGTTTAATCTGTGTCGTTGGCTAATACACGTAGAGGCACTAAGTTCCTCTCCACGTGACCATTGGCTGTGACCATACACCAACAAAAAAGGTGCTTCGAAGCTTCGTGCTTCAGATATTCTGTTGTGTGTCACCCAGACAATCCCAACTCCTGATCTCTGAAGTAGAGCCTAGCTCCGCTAGCTCCTTTCCTTATTCTCTACTGAAGCGACCTCTTGTTGTGACTTGGGGCCCAACTTCCAATCGCTTCACAACTTCGCGTTTCAAGACTTTGGAAATCAACTCGTCCTTTTCTTCCAAAACCTGAGCCCTGACTCAACGCTTGCTATATCAATGGTCCATATCTCTCTGTTATCCAATGATTGTGATCAATTTCATGAACTCAGACTTCGCGAGTTCCTGTCTCAGGCTGCTTGACACAGTTCTTTCAATTCGTGATTCTGCGAATCTTCTTATCTTTTTCCACATGTCCTTCCCAACAACAAAGGCTAGGATTGCCTCGTGATTTCGGACTTCGCAAGTTTTCGCTTCTTCTGTGAACTCTAAAGGAATTAAAGCCCATGCACTTACCTCTGGATCCAATGACAGGTTGTCCATGCACTCATATCTAACGCCTAAGATCTGTTCTCCTCCTCTGTGCGCTCATTCCTCCTGTCTGGACTCTAATCCAACGATCCAGATTCTTCATGGTGCTCGATCCAATAGCCCACGACTTTCCTTGATCCAATGGTCCAGATCTATTCCTTCTAAGCTTTGGAGTGTTGAATGACTCATGGGATTATCCTCCTCGCAACTCCACTAGATCTAACGACCCATGGCTATTAGTTTCTCTTCTCTCCAGGGATCTCTACCGTCCTTCGAGAATATCGATGGCTCCTTTCCAAATAACTCGGCATCAACTCTTTTGAGCTTAACTCCACGAGGTGACTTTGACCCTCATCCTTCCTCTGAATTCTCCCAAGCCTTTATCCCTCCTGAGCTTGATTCCTTCTGCAAACTCATAGATTCTAAGGAATCCTGCGCATGCTCCTTGCGACCTTCATGATAACCTCTAGCTATCTGGAAACTCCAACTCTGTGTCCCGTGCTCGTCCTCCTGAGCTTATAGACAACAATTACTCATAGTCTGGTCATTCCCAATGCTATCATCGTTGCTTTCCTATTTTCCATCATTGTTGCCAATATGTCATCATTGCTATTGTTCTTGCCATTAATGACAAGCACTCTCTTCCTTTAAACATGCCAACAACACCCTCATCAACAACCACATTGACATGTTGTTCGATGCCTTTTCGAACGCACCAGCCAAGCAGAGGTGCTCAACCTGTGCGAAGTCCTACCTGCTCAAGCCCAATGATGGCATCAGTCACGGTGGCTCTCCGGATGGTAGGTTCCATTGTTATCACATACCCTCTAATGTTTAATTCTACATAGTTCTCTGAGCTTCACTGACACGGTGATGGAGTTTTTTTCTTGTCAACCTGGTCTGGTACTCCGTTCAGTTTTTTGCGTAGTTTTAATTTTTAGAGTTTGTTAGTATGTTTAGTTTTCCCAGATAGATTTGTTAGCACTTCCAGCCGCCACCTGCTCGGTTTCCAACAAAATGGTAGGGCAAGTGGCGACTTCCCTTTTTGGCTGAAAGCATAATTGGCTACCACATGTTTCAGTTTCCACTAGTTTGGCGGAACAGGTGGCATGCCAGTGACATATATCAGTTTTGTATAGTGACACCGTATTAATAAGGAATTACCCTTTTTTATTTACAAAAAAAAATAGAGTAGAGATTGGAAAAATTAAAGAATAATAAACTCTATCCACTATGTTAGAAATATTACAACAAAAATTCATAGGAACATTAGAAGAATATGATTCCTCCAACCATGATTCAATTCTATTATAAATTCTACCATTAATACCATAGAGTTGATAGAAGGAGTCTAATAAAAAGTAGCACATCGAATGAGAACCATGCATAGAATTCATGTAAAGTGTGCTCTGTGAGAGAATATTCTTTCTTACAAAGTTGTTTATCCCTGAAGTCAAATCAAAAGAATAAGGGCCTAACATAACCATCGGTGTAGACTGAAGTGCTTCGTTATCTTGGCAATCCTCTCTGGACTCACACTTCAAGTAACCAACTACTTGAGATACACTAGTGAGATCATATGATATGCATGGGTTAGGACCAACCATGGTATGAGAGATAATTTCAAAACAATGGTGAGATCCACTAGTATTAAAAATATTCAACAAAGGGATACTTGAACAAGAAGGTTCACTATATATCAAAAATGAAGAAGAAAAAGAAGAAGACATCCATTTATACAAATTTTCTACAACATTCTCTTTGTCCCATGAAAAAGGCTGATAAGGCTCGGTTATAATTAGTTCATGGGAAGAGGCATTATCCTCTTTATCTTCCAAATGTTCATCACCACAATCAAGTACTTCAACAAGGGTCATCCCCATTGAGTCTATTTGAATAGGACCATGAGTATCCCCTTACAAAGTTAAACGATTAAAGAGATCATGATACAAGTGATAATAAGTGGAAGAATTAAGAGAATTAAAATCTTCTCTAGAACTAGAAAAGTTTTCAGAAAGTGACTCCTTGAGTGGTAGTTCCTCCTCCTTAAGCACATCGGTGATTTCTTATGAATCAATGGGCTCTGTATTAGGTGTGTTTGCACAATCAACTTGTTCTTCCTCAATATGGTTCTCCTCTTCCAAATTAAAATTATATTGTTGTGATAAAAGAGGTGTGTCTCACATGTTTATTTATTCTCCTAAAGTGAAAACATCAACGTGGTTNTCGTTATCTTGGCAATCCTCTCTGGACTCACACTTCAAGTAACCAACTACTTGAGATACACTAGTGAGATCATATGATATGCATGGGTTAGGACCAACCATGGTATGAGAGATAATTTCAAAACAATGGTGAGATCCACTAGTATTAAAAATATTCAACAAAGGGATACTTGAACAAGAAGGTTCACTATATATCAAAAATGAAGAAGAAAAAGAAGAAGACATCCATTTATACAAATTTTCTACAACATTCTCTTTGTCCCATGAAAAAGGCTGATAAGGCTCGGTTATAATTAGTTCATGGGAAGAGGCATTATCCTCTTTATCTTCCAAATGTTCATCACCACAATCAAGTACTTCAACAAGGGTCATCCCCATTGAGTCTATTTGAATAGGACCATGAGTATCCCCTTACAAAGTTAAACGATTAAAGAGATCATGATACAAGTGATAATAAGTGGAAGAATTAAGAGAATTAAAATCTTCTCTAGAACTAGAAAAGTTTTCAGAAAGTGACTCCTTGAGTGGTAGTTCCTCCTCCTTAAGCACATCGGTGATTTCTTATGAATCAATGGGCTCTGTATTAGGTGTGTTTGCACAATCAACTTGTTCTTCCTCAATATGGTTCTCCTCTTCCAAATTAAAATTATATTGTTGTGATAAAAGAGGTGTGTCTCACATGTTTATTTATTCTCCTAAAGTGAAAACATCAACGTGGTTGTCTTATTCCTGCACAATACAAGGATCTGAAATATCTTCCAAAACATATTCATGGTTAGAAGAGGGGATCAAATCACAAGAATCCTCAAAACAATAAGTCTCAATAAATAATCCATCAGCAATAGGAAAACATTCATGCTCTATGTGAGTTATACAATAAGAATTTGTAACAACATGACAATCCAAATCAAGAGGAACTGATTCCAAATTATCCATGGGTGAGGAAGAATTCATTTCATGAGTGTCCAAATTTTCTTCATTGATAGAATGATCAACATTTAAAGTTTGATCCATAGCTCCCTCCTCCATTTCTTGTGATAAAAAAGATGAGATAGGGCAATGAGAGCCTGACAACCATCGGTGCGACCCGAAGTGTCTCATTATCAACAGGAAAATCCTCCTCTTGGTCAACTACATAAAAAAAATTGAACTTGAATTTACACAAGAGGCCTCTTTTTCGTCACAAGGAAAGAAAGGGGGAATGGAGGGGTGAGAGGATACATATGTTTCTCCCGAAAAACAATTTTGGATCTGATCTATATCCCCCATAGTAAAGAAATATCGGGACATATGGAGTTCAACTAAACCATTAGCATTTTCAACATTTTCATTTAAATCGAAATCAACATGTGAAGAAAGATTAAAATGTGATTTAGATTCTTCATCCACTGACTCATGTGTTTCATTAGTAAAAGAAACTAGGCAAGAAATCAAATCATTGTTAGAAGGCCTATCATCCAAAGGAAATCTATAGCAAAGATGAGAAAATCTGATAGTAAAATCTGTAAGATATTCATCTTCATTCTTCTCAATCTCTAAAATTTCTACACACAAATGATCATAATCATAGTTCTCAAAAGCATGCAAAAATTGATGCATAAATTGTTCCCATGTGTGAATAGAGGCGGCTGACAAAGTCTCACACCAACTCTTAACCCGACCTGCAAAAGTGAGAGTGAACAACCTGCAAATGGTATTTCCATCAGTTATATTGTGATAACCACAAAATTTCCAAAAATGTAAATCATGTTCAGATGCAGGGATTTCACTCTCGCCATCAAATCTAAGTTGCGACAAGAAATGTAAAATATTTCTAGGAGGTTTGGGAGGTACAATGCTAGAAAAACACCTCCATAAATGGATATGGGATGGAGCCATTAGTAAATTAAAACAAAATATTAATGCAAAGGACTCCACAGGTTCAACTTGTCATCTGACCCTCCTTCTAGCACCATTTTTGTTGATGGGCCAAAATGGCATGTCAAGCAGATGAGGGAAAATGCCCGATGGTAGGTCCCAATCAAACCCACTCTCATTTGATGTAGAATTTCCCATGAGTTTATGGGTCTCGTTGCCACTCATAATTAAAAGAAATAAAAGGGGAAAGAAAACAAATTGTCCCCCAAAGAGTTCTAAATAATACTAAGGCTAAAATAACTAAAATCTAACTAATATGATCTAACTAATTCTAATGTATCCTGGGAGAAAAACTAGAAGAATGAATTCAACGAAATATAACACCACCATAACTAGAAATAGTTCATATATTCCAATGATAAATGAAAACAACAATGCTACAGATGCATAAACAAATAGTTGCACAATACATCTATAACATCATTTATGTACCCATGAAGAAATAAGTGATAGCATAAGTAAACATAAGAGAGTGCAGAAATAATTCATACAACAGAATCCTATCTAATCAAGCAAAAGATAAATGCATAAAGAATAGTCTCTACTACATCCATCAAAGCCACAAATTTTTGAAATGCCTCTTGCTATTTATTCCTCATAAGTAATAGTTCCATCCTTTGTTACAAAGGCCAAAAGTCATTTTACATTCAACTATATCCTTTTTATAGAACCACAGAGAGACTCTTCAACTCTCATGACCATTCGTTTCATTTTCCCCTCATTTTGTATTTTTTACATTTCAAATTTCTTTGGAATTTCGAAAATTTAGATGTGGAAGTTACAAATGGGAGTTGAAGAGACTCTCAGGTGGTTACATTCTCCCTATGGCAATTTACCAATGACATCTATTTAAATTTATTATTCACTCTACCTGTTGGGTCATTTTTTGAATTTATTGTGTTGTTCTCGACGTTTTTGGCTCTGATATGACGAATGATATCATTTTTTCTTCTTCTTCTCTATCTCAATTTTCTTTTGATCTATTGTTGGCTCAATTTCGTTGCCGGTATCTCAAGATAGGATCGTTTGAAGTATGCATGTTTGATTCTTCATTTGTATTTTGGTTCCACCCGTGTTTTTCATTTTTGGACATTTTTTGCTCATAATATGATAGCACTTTCCCTCCTAGCCCATTCTTCTCTCCTATATATTTCGATTGATCCCTCTTGGGCCTTATTTCGTTGCTCGTAGCTCTAGATACAGCTTCCTGAAGTTGTTATCTCTAATTTTCCCCACAAAATCATGGTCTATTTTTTTTTTTTTTTTTTTTTTTTTTTTTAATGTCTTCTATTTGCGTTTTGGCCTAGATACCTATACCAATGCATCCCTCTACTTGATGCCTTTCCAACGAGGTATCACAAGCTCAATTTCGACACATGTAGCTAAAGATATGCCCATTTAAAAATTGGTGCTCAACAACCATTGATCAAGCCCATGGGTTAATATGGACCATTGATTCTTGAACCAGATCAATGGTTCCAGTCAATAGTCTACCGAACCCTAAAAAGAGTAGAGTGTTTGCGTTCATAACTTCACATTAGAGTCTTTCTAACTCCTATGCCATTCCCATTCCTATGCATCAACTCCAAGAGTTAGATATGATCGTTGAATATATCAAAACCTATCCCCACAATCCATCCAATGAGCCATTTCACAGCCTATTCCAATGCACCAGTGTATAGGTATCAAAGAATATTCCTTCTTTGATTCTTGTGTTGAATGTAAAATCCCAAAAAAAAGTGATGACGTGTATTTAGAGCTGATTATTCGACGTCCAGAAAATTTGTGAAGTTGCATGGTATCAACAAGAGGTATCAAGGAATATTCCCTCATAACTTTGTTTTGCATGCATTTGATTTGGATCGTCCTTTCAATGACGATAAATTGTCACAATTAAAATTTGTTTAGAGTCTGAAAGAGATCGTCCCGGGCCTTAACTTTGACCATTTGAAATTGCAGTCTGGATATTGTTGCACGAGAAAGATTCAACCGTCCATCCAGGGAAAATATCAATAGCTAGGGAGATTGTCTCTCTAATAACATGATCGAGGTTTAATCTTGCGATTTTTTTTAAAGAAATAATTTGTGGTTCCAGTGTTTGGTCGCATGGAGGGAAAAGGGGCTTAGCGTCCAATTGAACCTGTGAATTGTCCACTAAATTGTTGACGAATAGTGTTGCAGTGCGAAAGATTAGGCAGAGAGATTTGATCCAAGAATGTGAAGGAAATTTTTCCAATAGAGATTCATTAATAGACTATGTTCTATGTGTAATGTAGCCATGAAGATATCAGAGAATAACTCCACCAATGAAGAGTGTCAAATCCAGGGATGATGAAGCTCTGACATCATTGTCAGAGTATGTGACCGGAAGGCTGGGAAATAGAGTTAAAAAAAATCCCGACAATGATCAGGGTAGGCGGTGTATGCCACATCAAAACCATGCATCAACACCAAGTCAGATGGAACAAGCGAGAGTAAACCACGTGGCAGTCAGGTCAAAAAGGTAAGTTTGTCTTAGGAAACTTTGGGAAGCCATAACTTTCAATCCAGAACTCAGATTTAAGTATTGTTATAGTCGTTGGAAATCTCTTAATGAGTAGAATCCAAATATGAGATTTGGTTAGAAGAAATAATAGAGGAAAAGAAGGAGAAAAACCAATAGGACTTTGGCCTAGTTTTCGGGAGAGAGGGAAGGCCAAAAGAAGAATCTAGTGGAGATCAATCCGAAGAGGCTCAAGAACAATTTTGCAGTGAAGGTGGATCGAACATCCTTATAAGCTTAAGACCTCAAGGAAATAAGAAAAGGGGAAGCTCGGTAAGGATAAAATTCAGTATTCTAGAAAATGATGAACATATTTCCCCACAGGCCTCTCAAGACTGGAGCGGTTATGCTAACCAAGTTTCCTTACACACCTGCTCCTGCAAAAAAATAAGAAAGTGATCAGCCGTGTAATCAAAAGAAGACTAGCCAATACAATAAACAATATATTCTCTACCTTTAACCAACTTATAAGAGAGTGTTAGGTTTATTGAACAATAGTGTGGTGACTGTAGATGAGTGTCTCAAGACTACATATGCTAATTCAAAACATAAGAGTAGGATCCATATGCGAGAGCATAAGTATGTAGTCATGAAACATAACATGTTAGCAAGAGGATGCATAATTTGAATTAGTCAATCAACAAATAATCAACCATAACCTCATCCAAGACATGTGCTAGATCATCAAACTATACAATCACATAGGAGTCATGAAGATGTCTGGAATCATAAGTTCAAAAGCGTCATTCAACCATTTTCAAAGATAACCATCAATCAAGAATGAACCCCCAAACTCTGTCGAGGTAGGCAAAGAAATAACATTAGGCTCAAGCGGTAAAGGATTAGGCAATAGGGTAGAAATTTTAGAGGGGGGAGGCTTTCCTTTTGCTTGTAAAATAAAAATTAAAGGTGGGTTGTTGCGGCCACAACACCTGGGTTTTTTTATGTTGAATTCATAAATTCCAATTTAAGAAAACCAAATGTAATGACCGTATTTCCGTCTCTAACCTATTAAGGTCATTAAAAGAGGGAGGCAGGTTGAAGCTTACATACATTGGTTGATAATTTATGCGGGATGATAACAAAAATATATCATACCTCGCTAATAATCTCAATAATAATAATTCCAAACTATTATAGCAACAAACATGAGCTTCAGTGTTGTCCCCTCGAACACGAGCAGACAAAGATGGACACACCCTTTAAGTAATACTCTCTTTACCTCTACTAACCCAACATTTACCCAACCATTAATGGCCTTTACCTCAAAATCTTGCCTCGATTCCTACTATAGAACCAAAAAGTTCAATAATTTAGACTCAACTAACACAAAGACACAAAACTTTTGAATGTATTTCTTTATAGCATTAGATAAGTTTATAAAAAAAAATGTCCCCAAAGATCTACTAGTTCACCCAAGAATTGAAAATTTCAAAACAATTGAATTCCTAATAACTGAGTGATTCATAAAATTTGAGTTCCATGACCTTCAATTGCATTTTAAATCAAACAAAGAAAACCAATTGTCCTATAGGTAGCTCTCCACCCTCATGATCAACTTATCAATAATGGTCCATTTAATAGTTATTTGTAACCATTGTTAGAGGGAACTTCAATTTTAATGAAGTAAACTTTAATGTTTTTTTAACTAAAATGATTAATTTTTATATTAAAAAACTGTTACAGCCTCACTTTTCAACATAGCAATACAAAACAATTGAAAATTTTCTACTAGTTCGCCTAAGAATTTTCTACAAAACAATCGAAAATTTTCTACTAGTTCACCCATGAATTAAAATTTTCAAAACAATTGAATTCCCAATAACTGAATAATTCATAACAATTGAATTCCATGACCTTCAAATCCATTTTAAACCAAATGAAGCAAGCCAATTGCCCTATAGGTAGTTCTCCACCCTCACAATCAACTTGTCAAGAACAATCAATTTAATAGCTATTTGTAACCATTGTTAGAGGGAACTTCAATTTTAATGAAGTAAACTTTAATGTTTTTTTTTACTGAAATGGTTAATTTTTATATTAAAAAAACGTTGCAGCCTCACTTTTCAACATAGCAATACAAAATGGAGGGTTATTCAAAGACAATTGTTTAGGACATGTCCAAAAAACTACATAGTTTACAACAAAAAACATTTTCTTTTCCTTCCCA
>SNQJ01S0024876.1:205263-217738 GCA_010110895.2 Picea sitchensis
TGGGAAGGAAAAGAAAATGTTTTTTGTTGTAAACTATGTAGTTTTTTGGACATGTCCTAAACAATTGTCTTTGAATAACCCTCCATTTTGTATTGCTATGTTGAAAAGTGAGGCTGCAACGTTTTTTTAATATAAAAATTAACCATTTCAGTAAAAAAAAACATTAAAGTTTACTTCATTAAAATTGAAGTTCCCTCTAACAATGGTTACAAATAGCTATTAAATTGATTGTTCTTGACAAGTTGATTGTGAGGGTGGAGAACTACCTATAGGGCAATTGGCTTGCTTCATTTGGTTTAAAATGGATTTGAAGGTCATGGAATTCAATTGTTATGAATTATTCAGTTATTGGGAATTCAATTGTTTTGAAAATTTTAATTCATGGGTGAACTAGTAGAAAATTTTCGATTGTTTTGTAGAAAATTCTTAGGCGAACTAGTAGAAAATTTTCAATTGTTTTGTATTGCTATGTTGAAAAGTGAGGCTGTAACAGTTTTTTAATATAAAAATTAATCATTTTAGTTAAAAAAACATTAAAGTTTACTTCATTAAAATTGAAGTTCCCTCTAACAATGGTTACAAATAACTATTAAATGGACCATTATTGATAAGTTGATCATGAGGGTGGAGAGCTACCTATAGGACAATTGGTTTTCTTTGTTTGATTTAAAATGCAATTGAAGGTCATGGAACTCAAATTTTATGAATCACTCAGTTATTAGGAATTCAATTGTTTTGAAATTTTCAATTCTTGGGTGAACTAGTAGATCTTTGGGGACATTTTTTTTTATAAACTTATCTAATGCTATAAAGAAATACATTCAAAAGTTTTGTGTCTTTGTGTTAGTTGAGTCTAAATTATTGAACTTTTTGGTTCTATAGTAGGAATCGAGGCAAGATTTTGAGGTAAAGGCCATTAATGGTTGGGTAAATGTTGGGTTAGTAGAGGTAAAGAGAGTATTACTTAAAGGGTGTGTCCATCTTTGTCTGCTCGTGTTCGAGGGGACAACACTGAAGCTCATGTTTGTTGCTATAATAGTTTGGAATTATTATTATTGAGATTATTAGCGAGGTATGATATATTTTTGTTATCATCCCGCATAAATTATCAACCAATGTATGTAAGCTTCAACCTGCCTCCCTCTTTTAATGACCTTAATAGGTTAGAGACGGAAATACGGTCATTACATTTGGTTTTCTTAAATTGGAATTTATGAATTCAACATAAAAAAACCCAGGTGTTGTGGCCGCAACAACCCACCTTTAATTTTTATTTTACAAGCAAAAGGAAAGCCTCCCCCCTCTAAAATTTCTACCCTATTGCCTAATCCTTTACCGCTTGAGCCTAATGTTATTTCTTTGCCTACCTCGACAGAGTTTGGGGGTTCATTCTTGATTGATGGTTATCTTTGAAAATGGTTGAATGACGCTTTTGAACTTATGATTCCAGACATCTTCATGACTCCTATGTGATTGTATAGTTTGATGATCTAGCACATGTCTTGGATGAGGTTATGGTTGATTATTTGTTGATTGACTAATTCAAATTATGCATCCTCTTGCTAACATGTTATGTTTCATGACTACATACTTATGCTCTCGCATATGGATCCTACTCTTATGTTTTGAATTAGCATATGTAGTCTTGAGACACTCATCTACAGTCACCACACTATTGTTCAATAAACCTAACACTCTCTTATAAGTTGGTTAAAGGTAGAGAATATATTGTTTATTGTATTGGCTAGTCTTCTTTTGATTACACGGCTGATCACTTTCTTATTTTTTTGCAGGAGCGGGTGTGTAAGGAAACTTGGTTAGCATAACCGCTCCAGCCTTGAGAGGCCTGTGGGGAAATTTGTTCATCCTTTTCTAGAATACTGAATTTTATCCTTACCGAGCTTCCCCTTTTCTTATTTCCTTGAGGTCCTAAGCTTATAAGGATGTTGGATCCACCTTCACTGCAAAACTGTTCTTGAGCCTCTTCAGATTGATCTCCACTAGATTCTTATTTTGGCCTTCCCTCTCTCCCGAAAACTAGGCCAAAGTCCTATTGGTTTTTCTCCTTTTCCTTTATTATTTCTTCTAACCAAATCTCATATTTGGATTCTACTCATTAATAGATTTCCAACGACTATCACAATACTTAAATCTGAGTTCTGGATTGAAAGTTATGGCTTCCCAAAGTTTCCTAAGACAAACTTACCTTTTCGACCTGACTGCCACGTGGTTTACTCTCGCTTGTTCCATCTGACTTGGTGTTGATGCATGGTTTTGATGTGGCATACACCGCCTACCCTGATCATCGTCGAGATTTTTTCTAACTCTTTTTCCCATCCTTCTGGTCACATACTCCGACAACGATGTCAGAGCTTCAT
Source organism: Picea sitchensis (assembly GCA_010110895.2). Lineage (NCBI taxonomy): Eukaryota > Viridiplantae > Streptophyta > Pinopsida > Pinales > Pinaceae > Picea > Picea sitchensis. The sequence continues at coordinate 207,642 of SNQJ01S0024876.1, forward strand.
CATCCCTGGATTTGACACTCTTCATTGGCGGAGTTATTCTCTGATAGCTTCAGGGCTACATTACACATATAACATAGTCTATTAATGAATCTCTATTGGAAAATTTTCCTTCACATCCTTGGATCAAATCTCTCTGCCCAATCTTTCTCACTGCAGCACTGTTCGCTGACAATTCAATGGACAATTCACAGGTTCAATTGGACGCTAAGCCCCTTTTCCCTCCATGCAACCAAACACTGGAACCACAAATTATTTCTTTAAGAAAATTTGCAAGATTAAACCTCGATTATGTTATCAGAGAGACAATCTCCCTAGCTATTGATATTTTCCCTGGATGGACGGTCGAATCTTTCTCATGCAACAATATTCAGGTTGCAATTTCAAATGGTCGGAGTTAAGGCCCCGGATGATCTCTTTCAGACTCTAAACAAAATTTATTTGTGACCATTTATCGTCATTGAAAGGACAATCCAAATCCAATGCATGCAAAACAAAGCTATCAGGGAATATTCCTTGATACCTCTTGTCGATACCATGCAACTTCACAAATTTTCTGGACGTCGAATAATCAGCTCTAAATACACGTCATCACTTTTTTTTCGGGATTTTACATTCAACACAAGAATCAAAGAAGGAATATTCTTCGATACCTATACACTGGTGCATTGGAACAAGCTGTGAAATGGCTCATTGGATGGATTGTGGGGATAGGTTTTAGATATATTCAATGATCATATATCACTCTTGGAGTTGATGCATAGGAATGGGAATGGCATAGGAGTTAGAAAGACTTTGATGTGAAGTTATGAACACAAACACTTTGCTCTTTTTAGGGTTCGATAGACTATTGACCGGAACCATTGATTTGGTTCAAGAATCAATGGTCCATATTAACCCACAGGCTTGATCAATGGTTGTTGAGCACCAATTTTTAAATGGGCATATCTTTAGCTACATGTGTCAAAATTGAGCTTGTGATACCTCGTTGGAAAGGCATCAAGCAGAGGGATGCATTGGTATAGGTATCTAGGCCAAAACGCAGATAGAAGACATCAAAAAACGTGAATAAAAAAATAATAAATAAATAAAGTAGACCATGAATTTGTGGGGAAAATTAGAGATAACAACTTCAGGAAGTTGTATCTAGAGCTACGAGAAATGAAATAAGGCCCAAGAGGGCTCAATCGAAATATATAGGAGAGAAGAATGGGCTGGGAGGGAAAGTGCTATCATATTATGAGCAAAAAATTTCCAAAAATGAAAAACATGGGTGGAACCGAAATACAGATGAAGAATCAAACATGCAAACTTCAAACGATCCTATCTTGAGCTACCGGCAACGAAATTGAGCCAACAATAGATCAAAAGAAAATTGAGATAGAGAAGAAGAAGACAAAATGATATCATTCATCATATCAGAGCCAAAAACGTCGAGAACAACACAATAAATTCAAAAAATGACCCAATAGGTAGAGTGAATAATAAATTTAAATAGATGTCATTGGTAAATTGCCATAGGGAAAATGTAACCACCCAAGAGTCTCTTCAACTCCCATTTGTAACTTCCACATCTAAATTTTCGAAATTCCAAAGAAATTCGAAATGTAAAAATACAAAATTAGGGGAAAATGAAACGAATGGTCATGAGAGTTGAAGAGTGTCTCTATGGTTCTATAAAAAGGATATAGTTGAATGTAAAATGACTTTTGGCCTTTGTAACAAAGGATGGAACTATTACTTCTGAGGAATAAAGAGCAGGAGGCATTTCAAAAATTTGTGGCTTTGATGGATGTAGTAGAGACTATTCTTTATGCATTTATCTTTTGCTTGATTAGATAGGATTCCATTGTATGAATTATTGTTGCACTCTGTTATGTTTACTTATGCTATCACGTATTTCTTCATGGGTACATAAATGATGTTATAGATGTATTGTGCAACTATTTGTTTATGCATCTGTAGCATTGTTGTTTTCATTTATCATTGGAATATATGAACTATTTCTAGTTATGATGGTGTTATATTTCATTGAACTCATTCTTCTAGTTTTGCTCCTAGGATACGTTAGAATTAGTTAGATTATATTAGTTAGATTTAGTTATTTTAGCCTTAGTATTATTTAGAACTATTTGGGGGACAATTCGTTTTCTTTCCCCTTTTATTTCTTTTAATTCTGAGTGGCAACGAGGCCCATAAACTTGTGGGAAATTCTACATCAAATGAGAGTGGGTTTGATTGGGACCTACCATCGAGCATTTTCCCTCATCTGCTTGACATGCCATTTGGGCCCATCAACAAAAATGGTGCTAGAAGGAGGGCCAGATGACAAGTTGAGCCTGTGAAGTCCTTTGCATTAATATTTTGTTTTAATTTACTAATGGCTCCATCCCATATCCATTTATGGAGGTGTTTTTCTAGCATTGTACCTCCCAAACCTCCTAGAAATATTTTACATTTCTTGTCACAACTTAGATTTGATGGCGAGAGTGAAATCCCTGCATCTGAACATGATTTACATTTTTGGAAATTTTGTGGTTATCACAATATTACTGATGGAAATACCATTTGCAGGTTGTTCACTCTCACTTTTGCAGGTCAGGTTAAGAGTTGGTGTGAGACTTTGTAGGCCGCCTCTATTCACACATGGGAACAATTTATGCATGAATTTTTGCATGGTTTTGAGAACTATGATTATGATAATTTGTGTGCAGAAATTTTAGAGATTGAGAAGAATGAAGATGAATATCTTACAGATTTTACTATCAGATTTTCTCATCTTTGCTATAGATTTCCTTTGGATGATAGGCCCTCTAACAATGATTTAATTTCTTTCCTAGTTTCTTTTACTAATGAAACATATGAGTCAGTGGATGAAGAATCTAAATCACATTTTAATCTTTCTTCACATGTTGAATTCGATTTAAATGAAAATGTTGAAAATGCTAATGGTTTAGTTGAACTCCATATGTCCCGATATTTCTTTACTATGGGGGATATAGATCAGATCCAAAATTGTTTTTCAAGAGAAACATATGTATCCTCTCACCCCTCCATTCCCCCTTTCTTTCCTTGTGACGAAAAAGATGCCTCTTGTGTAAATTCAAGTTCAATTTTTTTTATGTAGTTGACCAAGAGGAGGATTTTCCTGTTGATAATGAGACACTTTGGGTCGCACCGATGGTTATGTCAGGCTCTCATTGTCCTATCTCATTTTTTTTATCACAAGAAATGGAGGAGGGAGCTATGGATCAAACTTTAAATGTTGATCATTCTATCAATGAAGAAAATTTGGACACTCATGAAATGAATTCTTCCTCACCCATGGATAATTTGGAATTAGTTCCTCTTGATTTGGATTGTCCTGTTGTTACAAATTCTTATTGTATAACTCACATAGAGCATGAATGTTTTTCTATTGTTGATGGATTATTTATTGAGACTTATTGTTTTGAGGATTCTTGTGATTTGATCCCCTCTTCTAACCATGAATATGTTTTGGAATATATTTCAGATCCTTGTATTGTGCAGGAATAAGAGAACCACGTTGATGTTTTCACTTTAGGAGAATAAATAAACATGTGAGACACACCTCTTTTATCACAACAATATAATTTTAATTTGGAAGAGGAGAACCATATTGAGGAAGAACAAGTTGATTGTGCAAACACACCTAATACAGAGCCCATTGATTCATAAGAAATCACCGATGTGCTTAAGGAGGAGGAACTACCACTCAAGGAGTCACTTTCTGAAAACTTTTCTAGTTCTAGAGAAGATTTTAATTCTCTTAATTCTTCCACTTATTATCACTTGTATCATGATCTCTTTAATCGTTTAACTTTGTAAGGGGATACTCATGGTCCTATTCAAATAGACTCAATGGGGATGACCCTTGTTGAAGTACTTGATTGTGGTGATGAACATTTGGAAGATAAAGAGGATAATGCCTCTTCCCATGAACTAATTATAACCGAGCCTTATCAGCCTTTTTCATGGGACAAAGAGAATGTTGTAGAAAATTTGTATAAATGGATGTCTTCTTCTTTTTCTTCTTCATTTTTGATATATAGTGAACCTTCTTGTTCAAGTATCCCTTTGTTGAATATTTTTAATACTAGTGGATCTCACCATTGTTTTGAAATTATCTCTCATACCATGGTTGGTCCTAACCCATGCATATCATATGATCTCACTAGTGTATCTCAAGTAGTTGGTTACTTGAAGTGTGAGTCCAGAGAGGATTGCCAAGATAACGANAACCACGTTGATGTTTTCACTTTAGGAGAATAAATAAACATGTGAGACACACCTCTTTTATCACAACAATATAATTTTAATTTGGAAGAGGAGAACCATATTGAGGAAGAACAAGTTGATTGTGCAAACACACCTAATACAGAGCCCATTGATTCATAAGAAATCACCGATGTGCTTAAGGAGGAGGAACTACCACTCAAGGAGTCACTTTCTGAAAACTTTTCTAGTTCTAGAGAAGATTTTAATTCTCTTAATTCTTCCACTTATTATCACTTGTATCATGATCTCTTTAATCGTTTAACTTTGTAAGGGGATACTCATGGTCCTATTCAAATAGACTCAATGGGGATGACCCTTGTTGAAGTACTTGATTGTGGTGATGAACATTTGGAAGATAAAGAGGATAATGCCTCTTCCCATGAACTAATTATAACCGAGCCTTATCAGCCTTTTTCATGGGACAAAGAGAATGTTGTAGAAAATTTGTATAAATGGATGTCTTCTTCTTTTTCTTCTTCATTTTTGATATATAGTGAACCTTCTTGTTCAAGTATCCCTTTGTTGAATATTTTTAATACTAGTGGATCTCACCATTGTTTTGAAATTATCTCTCATACCATGGTTGGTCCTAACCCATGCATATCATATGATCTCACTAGTGTATCTCAAGTAGTTGGTTACTTGAAGTGTGAGTCCAGAGAGGATTGCCAAGATAACGAGGCACTTCAGTCTACACCGATGGTTATGGCAGGCCCTTATTCTTTTGATTTGACTTCAGGGATAAACAACTTTGTAAGAAAGAATATTCTCTCACAGAGCACACTTTACATGAATTCTATGCATGGTTCTCATTCGATGTGCTACTTTCTATTAGACTCCTTCTATCAACTCTATGGTATTAATGGTAGATTTTATAATAGAATTGAATCATGGTTAGAGGAATCATATTCTTCTAATGTTCCCATGAATTTTTGTTGTAATATTTCTAATATAGTGGATAGAGTTTATTATTCTTTAATTTTTCCAATCTCTACTCTATTTTTTTTTGTAAATAAAAAAGGGAAATTCCTTATTAATACGTTGTCACTGTACAAAACTGATATATGTCACTGGCATGCCACCTATTCCTCCAAACTAGTGGAAACCGAAACATCTGGCAGCCAATTATGCTTTCAGCCAAAAAGGGCAGCTGTCACTTGCCCTACCATTTTGTTGGAAACCGAGCAGGTGGCGGCTGGAAGTGTTGACAAATCTATCTAGGTAAACTAAACATACTAACAAACTTTGAAAATTAAAACTACGCAAAAAACTAAATGGAGTACTAGACCAGGTTGACAAGAAAAAAACTCCATCACCGTGCTAGTGAGGCTCATAGAACTATGCAGAATTAAACATTAGAGGGTATGTGATAACAATGGAACCTGCCATCTGGAGAGCCACCGTGACTGATGCCATCATTGGGCTTGAGCAGGTAGGACTTCACACAGGTTGAGCACCTCTGCTTGGTTGGTGCGTTTGAAAAGGCATCGAACAACATGTCAATGTGGTTGTTGATGAGGGTGTTGTTGGCATGTTTAAAGGTAGAGTGTGCTTGTCATTAATGGAAAAAACAATAACAATGATGACATATTGGCAACAATGATGGAAAACAGGAAAGCAACAATGATAGCATTGGGAATGACTAGACTATGAGGAATTGTTGTCTACAAGCTCAGGAGGACGAGCACAGGACACAGAGTTGGAGTTTCCAGATAGCCAGAGGTTATCATGAAGGTCGCAAGGAGCATGCACAGGATTCCTTAGAATCTGTGAGTTTGCAGAAGGAATCAAGCTCAGGAGGGATAGAGGCTTGGGAGAATTCAGAGGAAGGATGAGGGTCGAAGTCACCTCGTGGAGTTAAGCTCAGAAGAGTTGTTGCCGATTTATTTGGAAAGGAGCCATCGATATTCTCGAAGGACAGTAGAGATCCCTGGAGAGAAGAGGAACTAATATCCATGGGTCGTTAGATCTAGTGGAGTTGCGAGGAGGATAAGCCCATGAGTCATTCAACACTCCAAAGCTTAGAAGGAATAGATCTGGACCATTGGATCAAGGAAAGTTGTGAATTGTTGGATTGAGCACCATGAAGAATCTGGATTGTTGGATCAGAGTCTAGACAGGAGGAATGAGCGCACAAAGGAGGAGAACAAATCTTAGGCGTTAGATATGAGTGCATGGACCAATCATCGTTAGATCCAGAGGTAAGTGCATGGGCTTTAATTCCTTTAGAGTGCACAGAATAAGTGAAAACTCGCGAAGTCTGAAATTGTGAGGCAATCCTAGCTGTTGGTGTTGGGAAGGACACGTGGAAAAAGATAAGAAGATTCGTAGAATCACGAATTGGAAGAACTGCATCAAGCAACCTGAGACAGGAACTCACGAAGTCTAAGTTTGTGAAATTGATCACAACTGTTGGATAACAGAGAGATCTGGACCGTTGATCTAGCAAGCGTTGAGTCAGGGTTCGGGTTTTGGAAGAAAGGGACGATTTGATTTCCAAAGTCTCGAAACACGAAGTTGTGAAGTGCTTGGAAGTTGGGTCCCAAGTCACAACAAGAGGTCGCTTCAGCAGAGAATAAGGAAAGGAGCTAGCAGAGCTAGGCTTTACTTCAGAGATCAAGAGTTGGGATTGTCTGGGTGACACACAACAGAATATCTGAAGCACGAAGCTTCGAAGAACCTTTTTTGTTGGCATATGGTCACAGCCAGTGGTCACGTGGAGAGGAACTTAGTGCCTCTACGTGTATAAGCCAATGACACATATTAAACCGATAATCTGATCGAAGGGTTATTGTTTCCCTTTGTGTTTTATTGATCAATTACAATTCATTTATACGAACTAAATCATTGTTCTTGGCATTGGAGATTCGTAGTGTAACAGATCAGCTAAATGATTGTTCTTGGGCGTTGGAGATTCGTAGTGTAATTGATCATGATAATATGCATAAAAGTATAATGTTGTGACAGAGTGAGGTTCAAGTTTTCTCTGTAAAAAATGATTTGAACTGGAAGAAAGGCGAGGAGAAAATGAACAGGGTGAGAACATATACAAAGAGGAAGAACTGAAGTTGGACAGAGCAGAAATGGTGAAAAGAGCAGAATGTACAAGAACCTAAGAGTATGTGAAGAATAGAGAAAGAGTAGATGGAAAGAGACAAAAATTGGAGCCAAGCATGAATAGACAGAAGCAGAGCAGAATTGAAGAACAAAGAATAAATGGTAAGCATTGACATATATGTTTGTTGTAAACTATTATTCAAGCAAAGATTTATAATCAAGGAGGTAGGGTGGTGCTAGGGAGGACTGTTGTCCTTAGAGTTTCAAGTGGGTGTTTGAACATAGGGAGTTGTAGCTTCCATCTGGTTGCAGGCAGAAAAAATCAGGGTGGTAGGGTGGTGCAAGGGAGAACTATTGTTCTTTGTTCTACAGGTTGGTGCCTGTGTGACTGGAAGTTGGTGCTTCCATCTAGTTGGTGATGGAACACTCAGGGAGTTGGTGCTTCCTTCTAGTGGGTGCTAGAGAAACCAAAGAGTTGGTGCTCTTAGCAAGTTGCAGCTTGTTAAAGAAGAGGTTGTAGCCTCATTTTGAGTTGGTGCTCAAAGAAAGATGATGTACAGAACTTAAAAGATTTCCTATCATTCTAAGAAGAAGAGGTTTTCTCCCTTTATGGGTTTCCTTGTATACATATGTCTCTGTGTATATCATATGTGTGATTGATGTTTGTTATTTATGTTGTTCATGTCTTACATAATATTGATGATCACTTGGAGAAGATTAATAATATTTTAATATTGTTAATATTGTTTAAGCATAGTAACAACTGATTCACCACCCCCCCTCCTCTTAGTTGTCTTAGTAATTTCAAAAATTGGTATCAGAGCAGGTTCCTTTTATTTAAAGGTAGATCTGTAATCTTAAACATGACAAGTCATTAAGGGACTTCAACCAATAATCCTCCTCTGTTTTATGGAACACATTTTGCTTTCTGGAAATTTAGAATGAGAACATACATTATGGCCTTAGGTGCTAATGTTTAGGATGTAGTAGAGACTAGATATACAAAACCTGTATTGCTAGCTTCCAAAGATGATAAGTTAGAATTTATCTTCTATGCAAAGGCAATGAATGCTATCTTGAGTGGACTTGTTGAATCTAAGTTTGTAAAGGTGGTGCATCTTGAATCTCTCAAAGAAATGTGGGATTAACTTATTAGCAGTTATGAAGGAAATGAGAAAGTAAAAGATGCCAAACTTTAGACACATAGATTGAAATTTGAACAACTAAGTATGAATGAGGATGAAACAGTTAGTAAATATTTTTTAAGAGTTGAGGAGCTTTTGAATGTCATGAAGGGTCTTGGTGAGAAGATTGAAGACACATTTTTAGTTCATAAGATTTTAAGATCTCTGCCTGATAGATTTAATCGAAAAGTTTTTGCAATAGAAGAACTGAATGATCTTAAAAATATGTCTATTGATCAACTCCTAGGAACTCTAACTACTTATGAAATGAGGATTAGCAAAGATAAGTCCATCACTAGAGAAGCATCTTTTAAAGAAGACAAGAATATTGTTTCAGAATTAGATGATATTGAGGCAAAATTTGTGAGAAGTTTATAAAAAGGATCAGAAAAATACCAAGGCAAGATTCCCTTCAAATTTTTTAACTGTGGAAAGATAGGTCACTTTGCATCTAAGTGTCCACACAAGAAGAAGGACCAAAACTCTGAAGGTGAAGAGAAGTACACATCCAAGAGATTTGGTAAAAAGAAAATTTTATGTGTAAACAATGATGACTCTTCAGAAGACACATATAGTGACTCTTCTTGTGAAGATAAGGTTAATGACTTTATGCTTATGGCCAAAGAGGATTATGATAATAAAAGCACAGGAAGTGATTTTTATGATGAATAAGTTGTGGTTGACTTGGAAGGAGAACTAATCATTGCCCTAGAAGAAATTGCTAGACTCATATTTAAGAAGAAAAAGCAAAAACAATTGTTGATACAGTTCTAGAAAGACAGTAAAAAACATGATGAAGACTTTGCCCTGCTAAAAGTGGAATTAGAAGAGGCAAAGAAAATAGAGGACATTCTGAAACAGTAGTTATCAGAGAAGAAAGCAAGATGTGAAGCCTTGGAAGAAGAGGTAGTAAAAACCAGAAAAGAGATGGAGAAGTTTAAAGCATTGAATCACCAAAATCTGTCAAGTATTAAAGCCTCAGAAGGATTAACCACCATTATGAATCAACAAAGGAATCCAAAGTTGAAAACTGGTTTTGATTATGAAGAATGATCAAGTAGTGATCAGCCAAGCAAGAAAGAATCCATCAAGTTCGTCAAATCTACAATCATTGACAACCACAAATCTGCAGAAACAAAGGAAGATAATCAACCACCAAGGAGAAGTGAAGGAAAAAGTACCAGAACTGAATCTGTAGAAAAAAAAGAAATAATGCACCATCTGCTGAAGGAAATCATCAGCATGGAAGAAATCGACCTGCTCAAAGGAGACAACCATTTTTCAAGTACAAATAATTTTTCTATGGATATCGTTTTTTCTACTCTAACTTTGGTCACAAAGCTGTAAATTGTTCTTTAAGATTTAGATATGAGCAATCAAGATACTCAAGGAATAAATATCTGCCACAACAAAGATCGAGACGACCAAGTAACAAACAAAGACAGACTGCAAATTATGTGATGACTGGGAAAAGATGCAGGTTAAGCATAACAATCGTTATGATCCTTTATTCAATGAACCAGAATGTTACATCTGCCATAATTATGGACATAAAGCTGC
>SNQJ01S0024877.1:20550-62606 GCA_010110895.2 Picea sitchensis
CTCTTATTTCTTGCAGAGATCATGTTTATGCCAATTGTGTTCTCGACAATCATCATCGGGACAATTGTGAAAAATGTTCCTCTTGGCATGCCTCGACCCCTTTGCAACTTTTTCATAGTGACCTGTGTGGTACACTTTCCTCTCCTTATTTTTATGGTGCAAGTATTTCTTAACTTTCACGGATGAATTTTCTAGATGCAATTAGGTTTACTTCTTAGAACTCAAGGGGAAAGTTTTTGAATTTTTTTTGGCCTATAAGGCCCTTGTAGAAAAGAAATCTAGACAACAACTTCAAAGGTTAAGAATAGATAATGGAGGCGAATATGTGAACACTAAATTTATAAGTTACTGCACTGCACAGGGCATCCAAATGCAACACATGGTTCCATATACACCACAACAAAATGGAGTTTCTAAGAGAAAGAATCACACACTAAAAGAAATGGCTAATTGTATGATCCAATATAACGGATTAAGTCTTAATTATTGGGCATAAATCATTAATTGTGAAAATTAAATAGTAAATAACACTCCAACTAAGGCTCTAAAAAATATAACATTGGAAGAAGCATGGAATAAACTTAAATAAGATGTAATTTGTTGATTAATTGGGTTGGTTTTCATTGATGTCAACCCTTGAAGCAAGTCCAGTAGAAAATTCCAGTAGCTCCAACAATATGTTTAAGGGACTTAATATTGTTTGATGTATAATGGTATGAATATTAGTATATTTTCACGTAAGACTATTCTATATTTTCATGCCATTTCCAGGGATATGTGGAACGTCACATAAATCCTCATGGTTAGAGAGTTATGGCCTTTTTAAGTTGGAGAACCCTCATGAGTTATCTAGAAGGTAAAATAAGTCAAATTATTCTAGAAGCTCCTAGAAGAAGTTGACTAGTCAAATGGGTGAAACTAGGAGTTAATCATGGGTTAAGTTGTTGCAATAAGAAAAATAATTAAAAATAAATTAGTTGCATCTAGAAGTGGAGAGTTTACTATTTGTGAATAAAGTAGTTATAAGTGGACAAGTGGTTAGAAGTGAGTTAGCCCTAAAAGAAGGAGATTGGGTTAAGTTGGTTAGAAGGTAACCCCTTGAGGAAGCTACATGGAAGTATAAATAAGAGAGCAACGATCTCCTATTAGCACCTATTGAGCACATTGAATATCTATTATTGTGTAAGGTTTATTGCAGGTAATCATTGATACATCTGAAGTTATGCAAGTCTGAGGTAACACGAAGGGTTTACCACGAACATTTTAGAATTACATAAAGTACTGAAAAACCCTAGTTTTTGAGGTGTACATAGGCTGTAGTGGAGAAGGGCGCGCACGCACGCAGGCTGATTATTGCACTTGTTCATGATTATACACACATGTATGGAACACGACTAGAGAGATAGAAATTCACTTGATTAAGGAATATGTATGAGGATGCATGCATAGGGCACAACTACAATTACAGTTTGGACACAATGTCAGGTTGCAGATTGTTGTGAAAGAGGCAACAAAGTGTTAAAGTTTTTCAGGAAGGTGAAGACCCTAGTTTTCATAAGGAATACATAGGTTGCAGTATAGACAAGCCACATACATACACAAGCTGCAGTATAGACAGGTCACGTACATACGTGAGCTGTAGCACAAACATGTTGTGTGCCTATTGTTTTTTGTTGGTATAGGAAGGTTATAGGTATAGATTGATCACAAGATATTGGTACATGTTGGTTATAGGTTGTTGACACAAATTGGTATAGGTTTACAGTGGTATATCTCACAGTGATAGTGGTTTCATAATTTCTATTATATTTCAGGGTGGTTGAATGGGGCAAGGATAGGTGGTTGTAGCCACATTCCAGTTTTAGCTGGAGAACATAGGGGGTTGTAGGATCCTTCTGGTTGTAGCCACGTTTCGGTTTTAGCTGGAGAACATAGGGGGTTGTAGGCTCCTTCTGGTTGTAGCCTAAAAATATAAGGGGTCAGAGTCTCCTTCCAGTTGCATCTGGAGAAAAAAGGAAGTTGGTGCTTCCAATGAATGTAATTATTAAAGTCATATAAGAAAAAATATTTCGTGGTTTTCTCCCTTATTGGGTTTCCACATAAAAATACTGGTGTACTGTGTATGTGTATAATTGTTCATTGTTCACGGTTTATTTACTCTGCACTTATTAGATGATAATGTTATATTGATCATAAAGATAAACAACACTTATATACTGTGGTTAAAAGGATTAAAAATATCTATTATTGATTCAACCCCCCTCTCAGTAATCCAACAATTGGTATCAGAGCAGGTTCCTTCATAAATCAATTTAACCATTGAAAGGCAGATCATGGAGATCAACAATATGTATAAAAATGGAATATCACAGTTTGATGGACAAAACTATGCATTATGGAGCAGAAGGATGAAAACATATGTACAAGAACATGGATTTGAGGCTTGGAAATCAATTGTAGATGGATATAAAGAACCAAGAGTTACGCCAACAAATGACAATGAAAGAAAACTCAGTCTAAATAATTCAAAAGAAAAAAAATGCACTTCTGAATGGTCTTGGTGATTTAGTATATGGAAAAGTTATGCATTGCAGCTCCACAAAGAAAATTTGGGACAAACTTCAAAATATTTATGAAGGAGATGAAAAAGTCAAGGCAACAAAGCTTCAAACTTACAGAGGTCAATTTGAAAAACTGAAGATGAAGGAAGTAATATTGCAACTTCTTCTTACGAGTTGATGAAACAATGAATGCAATCAGAGGATTTGGAGAATAAGTTGATGAATCTATAATTTTTCAAAAGGTACTAAGATATATTCCAATGAGATTTGATCCTAAGGTCTCAACACTAGAAGAAAGAACAAATCTGGATCCAATAAGCATGGATGAACTACATGGAATTTTCACAGCCTATGAAATGAGAACCGAACAAGAGAATCCAGTTAAAAAAGAAGCAACATTCAAAGCATCCAATAAGTCAAAGAAAAAGGGAAATCAAAAGGCAAAGGAAGATAACAACAACAGTGACATCTCAAAATATGATGAAGACGTAGCCAACTTCATAAGAAGACTGAAAAAGGGAATCGACGATAGATATAGTGGTAAGCTTCCATTGATTTGTTTTAATTGTGATGGTATTGGTCATTTTTCTAACAAATGTCCTCATAAGAAAAATAAAATAAATGAAGAAGATGATTCAAATAGAAAACAAATATATAAATGCAAAAGAACAAAAAAGAAAGTCTTCAAGAAACGTTTCTGCACCAAAGAAGACAACTCCTCATCAGATGAAGATGAAGTCAGTGAAAGTGAGACAAAAATAGTTCTATTAATGACAGTAGAAGACTCCGATAAAGAATACACCAAAGAGGAATATGAAGAGGCAAAATTTGACTACAAAGAAGAATTGTTGAGTGCCATAGATGTTATAAAAAGGGAAAAGAAGAAAAAAAATCACTATAGGCAGAATTAAAAAGAAAAGAGGAAACGAAAAAATTCCAACTCTGAAGAATTAGAGTAGATGATATCTAATTTAAAAATTCAATTTGAAGAAGACAAAAGAATCGAAGAAGCACTCAAAGAACAATTGGAAGAAAAAGACAAGGTCATTGGAAATTTGGAAGCATAGATTGTTACATTGAGAAAATACCTTTAACAAAAAAACATGCAGAATATCTCTAAGGTTTTGGATAACATTATCAACAGTTAGAGGCCACATCATAACAAGTCTGGGCTAGGATACAATCAAACAGAAAGAGCATCAAGATCCAAAGAAATAGATCAAGAAAAACATCCAAGCTATGCAGAGACAGTTAGAGGAGACAAGAAGTTTTACAAGGAAGATCACAGGGACACTCCTCCACGTAGAAGATCATAATCAATGATAATCAGAAACAAGCAGGCCTCAAGAAGAAGAAGGATTCATAAGAGTAACTTATTTTAGAAGATATTCAACTCTCGGGTATCAAACTATATTTTTTGGTTTATGTTATGCATGTAATAATTTTGGACATAAAGATGTAAATTGCATAACAAATAGTAGAAACATAAACATATTTGAAATTCATGCACAAAATGGTTATCCAAGAAGGCCTAGCGAAACACATATAAGAAGCTACAACAATCTTGAATCATTGAGCACTGAAGTGGAATGCTACAAGTGCAACAACTTTGGACACATGGCCAAAGATTGTAGAATGGCAATCCTTCTAGAGAATCAAAATAGAATAACAACAGTCACATATAGGAGCCTCAACATAGAATATGGATAAGAAAGAAAAAACAATACAAAAATGAAGAATGCACACTCACTCTACAAGATAAACAAAATAAATGTGGTTGGTAAGTTGACAGTGGATGCTCAAAGCACATGATAAGTGATGAGGACAATTTTCTAACTTTGAGAAAGGAAAGAGATGGATCAGTCTCCTTTGGAAATGATGACTCAAATAGAATCATTGGAAAGGGCACGATCATAATTGTAAACAAGAGTGCCAAGGCATAAAATGTTATACTAGTGGAAGATATGAAACATAATATTCTAAGTGTAAGTCAAATGTGTGACCAAGGTCACAAACTTATTTCTAATTCACAAAAGTGCGAGATAAGAAAAATCGGTTCAGGAAAATTCGTTGCAACAACTATATGAACTTCAAGAAACATATATGTATTAAGTTAAATTGGAAATGAAAAGTGTTGTCTAGGAAAGGAAGATGAAGTTTGGCTATGGCATAGAAGAATGGGTCACATAAAATTCGATAATCTCATCTAATCTAGAAAAAGGAAGCAACCATAGAAATGCCTCAGATCACGAAGCCAACCAACACATTATGCAACCATTATAAACAAGGAAAGAAAACAAAGAACATGTTCAAATCAATGGAATACTCCACAACAAGACTACTAGAAATTGTGCATACTGATCTAGTTGGACCAACTAGAACAAAGGGATTAAAAGGTGAGCAATATTTTATGTTATTGGTAGATGATTATACAAGGATGACTGCAGTTTGTTTTCTTAGGAAGAAATCATAAGAATTTGAAAACTTCAAGGTATACATGGAAATGGTTGAAAATGAAATGGATTAAAAAATAAAATGTTTGAGATATGATAATGGAGGAGATTTAAATTCAAAGGAATTTATGGATTTCTGCAGCAAGCATGGAATAAAAAGACAATTCTCCATTGCTAGGACACCTCAATAGAATGGAGTTTTCAAAAGGAAGAACATGACAGTACAGGAAATGGCTCAGACAATGTTAATGGATTCTAAGTTGACAGATGTCTTTTGGACACATGTAGCGCATGCAACAGTTCATATTAAAAAAAATTAATTCTCAGGAACAACAGTGATAAAACTCCCTACGATCTATGGAAAGGAATACCGACGAATGTGAATAACTTCATAATTTTTGGAAGCAAATGCTACATCAAAAGAAAATATGGCAGAATGGGAAAGTTTGATTCTCGTGTGGAAAAATACATACTTGTTGGGGAATCAAGTATAAGGAAAGCATACAAATGTTTCAATCTAAGGCTCAACAAAGTTGTGGAAATAATCAATGTAACTGGTGATGAGACAGGTGGATGAAAAATAAAGGAAGAAGAAAATGAGTCAGTGGAACATGTTTATGAAGAAGAAGTAAAGGATGAAGAAATAGCAAAAGGGGAAGATGAATAAGATCAAATAGAAGTGGAATAGAAAGAACAACAATGAAACTACATCCTCATCTCTTCCAATAACAACGATGCAATTGCATCCTCATAATTCAATGTAGATTTAGTGGTACTACCAATTGTTGCAACCAGGTTATTCCATGATATTGGAAAAGAAATAACAAAGTAATACACTTATATTCTTATGCAAGCTTAATATCAACATAGACAAGTTGACTTACCAGAGTATTGAAGGAATTTAGATGCTCTGTCATAGAATATTCATCTTCCATCATAAGGTGATACAACTTATTTTGAAGAAACAATTTTTTTACTAGGGATTTTGATTGATACAAATTCCCTAACTTTTCCCATAGTTCCTTGGTTGTAGCTTCTCCTAAGACATTCAGTGACACTAAATTTTTCAGGTAGAGTTGAATTGTACTCCTTGATCTTATATCGAAATTCACCCAATATTCTTTTGACATACCAATAGATTGTGTACTAGTTGTTTGTGTACCAATAGGTTGTGTACTAGGATCCACAACGATCCATTGTTCTTTGTCTACAAGAAGTTCCTCCATATTGAGCTTCCATAGCTCAAAGTTTTGACCTTTGAACTTCTCAATATCAATTCTAGAACTGCTCGCCATTTTCTTTCAACACACAAATCATCACTAAAAAGCTCCCACTAAACCTAGGTTTATCACACTCCCAATATAAACTTTATCTTATCAAGACCGAGCCAAACCCTCAACAACAAAGATGTTCCCTTGAATTAAAAAAAGTTCTCTTATACCACCTGTAAGTTTTAAACCTATGAAGTAAATCAATGCATACTGATTCTTAAGAAAAACATAAATTAATCAATGGCTCATACACATTACACATATATTTATGCTGGAAACCCTTAACCAGGAGAAAACCAACCTTCCTTGGTGCCCCACATTTCAACTCTTCATTGTATTAATTTCACCATCTACAATACAATATACACAATACTTTAGGTATTTCACAGCTACCAAAACGCTAATCCCTTAATCCAGGATTAATTTAGAAAACCACTAAAAATAGCGAAAACCGCCGAAAATATTCGACACCCCCCCACATACATGCAAAGAATATAAAACATACCCAACACATACACTAAGGAATTGGATGAACACCATACGTGATATGTCATGACATGTGAATAAGGGTCTTCGCTAGGTTTTTCGTCATTTTTTGGGATATCAGATGGAAATTTTGTGGAAATTTTCAACCACAAAGAGTGGTGTTTGATGAGGTCATTCCATTAACCATGAAATAGCATGAAAGTTCAATGTTTCCAGGAAAGTAAATGGTGTATTTGTGAATGGGTTTGGGTTGAAAGAAGACATATCTTGCTAACCTGGTAGAAATTACGGTACCCCCATATTGTTTTCCCTATAAACACTGGGGCCCTCAGGAACAAAACTATTCCTAGGGATATAAGGGCCTTCAAAGAAATTTCTTCTCCTAGGGACATAAGAGCCCTCAGAGGAATTATTTACCTCAAAAATAGAAATGATGTTCGAGGCAGGACCATACCTAGGATTATCATTCGAACCAAAAGAAAAAAGAAAAAAACATTTTGTATTGTCAAACCACCTATAGGGATACTAGAAGTAGAAGGACACCCACTTCTGGTAATAAAACAAAGGGCCTCCCCCCCACTAAAAATGAAACTAGGTGTGTGAAATGGAATAGATGCAGTGATTAAACTAATGCTAGGGAGACCCATTAAAGGGAATGACATGACCGACGACATTCCCCACATAGAGAAGCCATATGTACTAGGCATGGTGGTGGAAGAACCTATCCCACTAATGGATGGTAAGGAAGAGGTCAAGAAGACACCTCCTATAACACTCAATGAGAAATGAAATGGTCCTCCCATGCTAGATGAAACACTTGCAATTTAGATTGAGTGAGAATGGATAAAGTATGAAAAAGAGTCACCAATAGGTGTATTTGCCTAAATGAGTATAGGGTCGAAAGGCCCAATCAAAGGAGGGATAAAATGTTTTGGAGGACTTTCATCAACGACTTCAAACTCTATGGGATCGGTCCCCTCAGAATGTAATAATTGGCTCTCAAAATATACTAGGTTAGTGTCATCCATTGTGGACAACAACCTCCTCCTAGTGGAAGGTGGATCTTCCCCTTCAAGATAAAGTCCACGTTGTCTACGTGACCGATGAAGAGGTTGGTTAGCCATATTGAAAGATTATGTTTTATCCAATAAAATAATTATACTATGATTGACTAGACAAAAAAACCATATATAAAATTTCTAACAAATTTAATATTTCAATAGGAAAACCTTGGAAAAAGGGGGCCTTCCAAAATCCAATCCTCGAGGGATGTTGAGTCCTCGAGACTTGGATAGGGAAGGTGTGAGAGATAGTTATGGTAACCCACACATAACATCCCTTACTAGTGAAAGAACCCTCATGAAGATGGGCACCTTATAGGGGAACTCAAATAGGGATTCAATATCTGTCTAATGTACCGCAAGTACTTCCCACTCACAAGAACCTATGTGATGCCCCAAGAAATGTCACTATGTATACAACTTTACATTCAATTACAGGGTGGAATAGTCATGGGTCATGACTACACTTAGTGTACATGTATGGGTAGGGGAAGAAAGTATGAAATTTTGGAGAGAAGTGTTGTCACTCCACTCCAAAACTCCCATACAGGTAGTAGTCCAACATACACCAAAACAATTGAAGAGGGGATATCAGTCCACTTCCTCTAGTGCAACCTTGTTCTTGACACTTGTGTTAGAGGTGATTTCTTGACAAGTGCTCCTTACTACTTACTAATGGATTTAAACTCTCTTAAGTGAATTTCTATTTTGGTTTTATGGCCTTGTATAGTTCACTCTCTAATCCTACACCAAGGTCCTAAGTCCTAGTCTATGTTGGTTTGCTAAACATAAAAATTGTCTAATACATTTTAAATTAAGCAATTTTTCTTATATGGATGTTGATTACTCAAGTGTGAGGATATTTAGACACTTAGGATTTAGTTAAGTTCAACTTGGTCTAATGTGTCATTAGGTAAAATGGTGTCTCTTTAATATGAATTAGTATGCATTTGTAGTTAGGAAATACGACGGTCATGATATGTTCCCAACGTAGAGTGATTCGATGGATCATACTCTCCTCGATCTTAATAGATACATTTATTTGTGTCTTAACACCCAATTGGTCCATGATATCTATTTAAAGATCATGAAGGGTCATTTACTGATGATCAATTGTGAGAAAATCTCTTGTAAATATCTTTGTAATATTTTTCTTTTGCATTAACAAATTGCCCCAAGAGGCCACGTTGGCTGGGGTCGTGGGTGTTTCCCCGTAGGGTTTTTTCCATGTCAAAACATTGGTCTATTGATATTTTATGTAGTTGTGTAAATGGTTACTAAAGGTGTTCTCCCTTTTTTGGAATACATGTGTTATCGAACATGGTATTGGAGCGCATTTGAAGACCCACTCCCGTTGTAGATCGAGATCTTGAAGTCGTGTTTCCGAATGTCTGGTTTCTTCTATTTCTGTACATTTCCAGGATGTGAGGACCGTTCCATTACATCCATAGTGCTCATTTAAATTAGGAATGTTTTTAGTTTCACTCGAGAAGGTTTCCTCTTTCCCAAGATATGGCCATTTTAGTCAGATCCAAAGGTATAAATCCCAAATACACCATTTTAAAATTTTTTGCAGAGATAATTTTTTGGTTTTATTTCAATTTTTTAAATTTTTTAATTTTTGAGTTGCTACTCCTTTTGATATGTGTATTCTTTTTCCTCGTTCTTTGTGCGATCTTGACAAATCACAAACATAACAAAAAGGATTTTTGTATCTGCGTATGCTCTATGCGATCTCGGAAATTAGAAACAAAGGAAAAATTTGCATTTTCTAGGTAAGCTAACTGAGATCTAACCCTTGTTGTCGTGAGAAGAAAATTATTTTCTTGTGTGAAAAGAGTTTTTTATGAGCACTCTCTCCAAGGCCGCCTTCAACAACAACAACAACACAACCCCTAATCCTCATAAACACTATAATATGTTTTTCCTTAGCTCACTTTGTTAAAAATTGCTTTATTAAGTAAGAAGTCTTGAGTTCAAGTCTTTTTTTTGTTAATTTTTTTTGAAAAAGTTCACACATCCATTGTAAAGTGTTTTTCACTTAAATTATAAAAGTTAATCACCATAAGTAGCTTTAATATTTTATTTTAAGTTATTTGTTTTGCATGCAACTTTCATTTATAAAGTATCTTCATTGTAAAAGTGATCCCCGCTTACTCTATAAAAGTGGGTCACTTCATAAGATACTTATTTGTAAAACTGAGGTTATTAGGACGGGTATCACCACTTGGAACAACTTCTACTTTCCATGTGGCTCTTTGGTTACCGTTTATGCATTTTTTCAAAAGGGCATAACTTTCACATCCAAAGTTCGTTTTCAGTGCCGTTTTTTTTGAAAGAATCTATTTTTTTCGAGATCTTTCCATATAGACAATAAATTTCATATTTTAATATGGAATCTCACAATTATCATTTGCTTACCAATACCAACTACTTTTCATATAAATCCCCCATATGGAGGATGTATTAAAAAGAAAAGGATTGTATCGGATTACCTCGGGAAAAGAACTAGAACCCACTTATGATGAAAATAAATTCAAATGGGACAATAAGAATGAGGAAACACATGGACTGATCAAAATGTCCATCTCTCCTTATTTAAGGTTTCACCTTCAAGGAATTGATGACCCTGATGATGCTTGGGAAAAGCTTGAAGTTGTGTTTGGTAAAAACAATATTATTCAAGCCCACCAGTTGGAGAATCAATTAATAAACTTAAGTCCAAATGATTTTCCTTGCATTGAAGATTACTTATCTAAGTTCAAAACACTTAAATTTTATCTATAGAATGAAAAATAGATCTGCCAGAAAATCAATACTTATATGTTATTCTTGGTAGTGCATATTATGTTTTTGTATCTACCTTTTATGCCACCAAAGAAGCTCTAGGGAGTGATTATAGAAAACCATCTCTTCAATCATTTTGTGATGCTTTGATTCGAGAGAAATATAAGCTTCTCTAACTTGGATTGATTAGCACTGTAGGTACATACAAAAAATCCTTATTGGCCCAACAAAACGTTAAATCCAAGAATCCCAAGAAGTAACATCCTCACCATGAAAACAAGCAAAACAAGGTTCCCAAACCCTCTCAGTCAGTTTTCGCTCCTAATGGTGATAAAGAAGAAAAATATAAACGTAAGAATATTGGTGACTGACATTACAACTTTTGTGGAAAAGATGGTCATGTGGAGTCCAATTTTTTTAATAATATGGAAGATTTATAAGAAGCGATGAAGAAGAACAACATCAATATTTGTTCTTATTCTTATTCTTCTTCTTCTTCTTCTCATGGAAATGCACTCTTTTTGCTTATGGTTTCTTCTTCAATGCAACTTCTACTTCTTCTTCTGATGAGTGGATTATTGATTATGGACCATATTATCATATGGCTAAGGATTAAGCCATATTTTATGCTCTAAATGAATGTAACACCAATCAAATATTTGTTGGTGATGATAGATATCTTAGTGTTGTAGGTTCTGGAACAGTTCAAGTAGATAATGGTCATTTCAATGATATATTATGCGTTCCAAGTCTTTCTTGCAATGTTCTATCATTGTATTAAATCACTCATTCATTTGAAGGTTAAATCGTAGAGTTTTCACCTACAAAGTTGTAATCAAGGATCTAAAATATCCTAAGCATGTTCTTATAACTAGAATTGCTGATGATATTACTGATTTGTACAATTTTGACAACTTTGGGTCATCATCTTTTTCATCAGTTTTTTTTGCTAATATCGATGACTTGAGGAAAATTTGGCATGAGCGGTTTGGTCTTATAAACTATCGCTCATTGTGAAAATTATGTAATCAAAAGATTGTGTCTGTTCTTCCTCTTATTTCTCCCAGAGATCATGTTTATTCTAGTTGTGTTCTCGACAAACATCATTGGGACAATTTTGAAAAATGTGCCTCTTGGCATGCCTCGACCCCTTTTGCAAATTGTTCATAGTGACTTGTGTGGTACACTTTCCTCTCCTTATTTTTATGGGTGCAAGTATTTCTTAACTTTCATTGATGAATTTTCTAGATGCAATTAGGTTTACTTCTTAAAACTCAAGAGGAAAGTTTTTGACAAAATTTTGGCCTATGAGGTCCTTGTAGAAAAGCAATCTAGACAACAAATTCAAAGGTTAAGAACAAATAATAGAGTTGAATATGTGAACAATAAATTTATAAGTTACTGCACTGCACAGGGCATCCAAATGCAACACACGGTTCCATATACACCGCAACAAAATGGTGTTGCTAAGAGAAAGAATCAAACACTAAAAGAAATGGCTAATTGTATGATCCAATATAAGGGATTAAGTATTAATTATTGGGCATAAGTCATTAATTGTGAAAATTAAATAGTAAATCAAACTCCCAGTAAGGCTCTAAAAAATATAACATTGGAAGCAACATGGAATAAAATTAAACAAGATGTAAGTTGTTGATTAATTGGGTTGGTTTTCATTGATGTCAACCCTTGAAGCAAGTCCAATAGAAAATTCCGGAAGCTCTAACAATATGTTTAAGGGACTTAATATTGTTTGATGTATAATGGTATGAATATTAGTATATTTTTAGGTAGGTCTATTCTATATGGATAGACCATGTCATGCCATTTCCAGGGATATGTGGAACGTCACATAAATCCTCACGGTTAGAGAGTTATGGCCTTTTTAAGTTGGAGAAACCTCATGAGTTATTTAGAAGGTAAAATAAGTCAAATTATTCTAGAAGCTCCTAGAAGATGTTGACTATTCAAATGGGTGAAACTAGGAATTAATCATGGGTTAAGTTGTTTCAATAAGAAAAACAATTAAAAATAAATTAGTTGCAACTAGAAGTGGAGAGTTTACTATTTGTGAATAAAGTGGTTATAAGTGGACAAGTGGTTAGAAGTGAGTTAGCCCTAAAAGAAGGAGATTTTGTTAAGTTGGTTAGAAGGTAACCCATTGAGGAAGCTACATGGAAGTATAAATAAGAGAGAAAGGCTCTCCTATTAGCACCTATTGATCACATTGAATATCTATTATTGTGTAAGGTTTATTGCAGGTAATCATTGATACATATGAAGTTACGCAAGTCTGAGGTAGCATGAAGGGTTGACGATGAACGTTTCATAATTACAGAAAGTACTGGAAAACCCCCAGTTTTTGAGTGGTACAAAGTTTGTAGTAGAGAAGGGCACGTACATACGCAGGCTGATTATTGCTCTTGTTCATGATTATACACACATGTATGAAATATGACTAGAGAGATATAGATTCACTTGGCTAAGGGATATGTATGAGGATGCATGCATAGGGAACAACTACAATTTGGACACAATGTCAAGTTGCATATTGTTGTGAAAGAGGTAACAAAGGGTTAGAGTTTTTTAGGAAGGTGAAAATCCTAGTTTTCATAAGGCATACACATGATGCAGTATAGACATGCTGCATACATATGTAGAATGTAGTATAGGAAAGCCACATACATACACAGGCTGCAGTATAGACAGGTCACATACATACGTGAGCTACAACACAAACATGTTGCGTACCTATTGTTTTTTGTTGGTACAAGAAGGTTACAGGTACAAGTTGATCACAATCTATTGGTACATGTTGGTTATAGGTTGTTGGCACATATTGGTATAGGTTTACAATTGTATATTTCATAGTGACAGTGTGGTAAAGGTTTCATCATTTGACTTATATTTCAGGGCGGTTGGATGGGGAAAGGATAGGTGGTTGTAGCTAGAGAACATAAGGGGTTGTAGCCTCCTTCTGGTTGTAGCCAGAGAATTGGGGAGTTTGAGCTTCCCTCAGGTTGTAGCCTAAAAATATAGGGGGTCGAAGCCTCCTTCCAGTTGCATCTAGAGAAAAAAGGAAGTTGGTGCTTCCAATGAATGCAATTCTTAAAGACATATGAGAAATAATATTCCGTGGTTTTCTCCCACATTGGTTTTCCATGTAAAAATACTGGTGTACTGTGTATGTGTATAATTGTTCATTGTTCATGGTCTATTTACTCTGCACTTATTGGATGATAATTTTATATTGATCATAAAAATAAATAACACTTATGTACTGTGGTTAAAAGAATTAAAAATCTCTATTATTTATTCACCCCCCTCTTAGTAATCCAACAATTGGTATGAGATAAAGTTCCTTCAGAAATCAATTTAACCACTGAAAGGTAGATCATGGAGAGCAACGATATGTATAAAAATGGAATATCACAGTTTGATGGACAAAACCATGCATTATGGATCAGAAGGATGAAAACATGAGTACAAGCACATGGATTTAAGTTTCAGAAATCAGTTGTAGATGGATATAAAGAACCAATAGTTCTTCCAACAAATGAAAATGAAAGAAAACTCAGTATAAATAATTAAAAAAAAAAAAAATGCACTTTTGAATGGTCTCGGTGATTCATTATATGGAAACGTTATGCATTGCAGCTCTGCAAAGGAAATTTGGGACACACTTAAGAATATTTATGAAGGAGATGCAAAAGTCAAGGCAAGAAATATTCAAACTTACATAGGTCAATTTTAACAACTGAAGATGAAGGACGATCATAATATTGCAACTTACTTCTTTCGAGTTGATGAAACAATGAATGCAATCAGAGGATTTGGATAAGAAGTTGATAAATCTACAATTGTTCAAAAGTTACTAAGATATCTTCCAATGAGATTTGATCCTAAGGTATCAACACTAGAATAAAGAACATATCTGGATCCAATAAGCATGAATGAACTACATGGAATTTTCATAGACTATGAAATGAGAACCGAACATGAGAATCCATTTACAAAAGAAGCAATATTCAAAGAATCCAAGAAGTCGAAGAAAAAGGGAAATCAAAAGGCAAAGGAAGATAGAAACTATAGTGACATCTCAGAAGACGATGAAGAAGTAGCCAACTTCACCAGATGACTAAAAAAGGGAATCGACGACAGATATAGAGGTAAGATTCCATTGATTTATTTTAATTGTGATGGTATTGGTCATTTTTCTAACAAACATCTTGTTGTTGGGGAAAAACACCCTACGGACTAGCAAATAGAGTTCAGACTTTGCATGCAGATATGACCGAATAGAAATTACTTTCTACCTTCATCTGTAGATTTAAATCCCCTTTTCTTAGTAAATGCATGGAAAGATCAACCTACCTTGTTACCGGTGTTTGATGTCGATCCTTCATTGGGCTTGATTACTTGTTCGCAATACTCCTTCCAAAGCTGACCTGCATTCAAGACGAGAAACAACTATACATGCATACTACTTATATACTAACGGGTTAGAAATCAAACATATACTGATCAAACTATAAATAGTTCATGAATTGGGACGGGAAAATAATTTTCTTTATTACTTTGAATGAGTCAACTTACAAAAGTTGAGACCGACCACTGCTCCTTGAACCTGGTCCCGGGCTCTTCTTCTTCTTTCCTTCAACTTCTTTGCTTTGGATCTCCTTTGGCATAAGGAAAGGCTAAAGTGTTGGGACAATGGGAATACGTAAATGGGCAGAGTTTCTTTGCTATATTTTTCATCTTTCCAAATGGTACCCCTACCCCTTCTTTTATAGGCTAGAAGGAGCTAGGTATTTGGACAAACCCTCAGCCATGCATGGCCGGGAGTTTCAGTTAACTCACCCATATCTTTTTGTTCCATCGACAAATTTCCTTTTTTCATGCTTTTGTCGGTCCACGTGGGCTGTTTTGGGTCAGCTAGCATGTACACGCGTGTAGTAATGGATTAGGGCGCGTGGGCCTTTATAAAAGAGGATTTTGAAAGATTTGTTCAACAGTGCTTTGGAAAAGAAGGGATATGAGTTGGCCTGATGCCAGGTAAGCATGTGTGATGCAATTTAGGGTTATAAAAGATGCCCCCTAATGTGTGAGGTCAGAAGAGCATCTGATGGCCGAAATACATTACCAATGTAATCTTACTTGATGTGCGAATGGTAGGCAAAAGGTTCGGGAACCGGAGGTTACCATGCAAAAGAACAAATGTCTCAGGGCAGCCGCCCATGCCCGGAATAAAATAGAACCATGGCTACCAGTCAAATACACTGTAGATCCATGTCAAATAGCTATATAAAGTGTAGCAGCGAACAATACACCATGAGCTACATCTCGAAATTAGAAGATATACATATAGAGTACCCAACTTCTAGAAGGCTGATTAGGCGATGCGTTTGGAGATGAGATCTT
Organism: Picea sitchensis; assembly: GCA_010110895.2. Taxonomy (NCBI): domain Eukaryota; kingdom Viridiplantae; phylum Streptophyta; class Pinopsida; order Pinales; family Pinaceae; genus Picea; species Picea sitchensis. Next base: position 36,591 of record SNQJ01S0024877.1, read on the forward strand.
CAGATCTTGAGCAACAACTTCAAAATCTTCAAAATCAAGGTAGGAGTGTAATATGAGTGTACAGATTCACTCTGAGAGGTCTTCAACGACTTCGTCGGAGTCATGGAATTGATAATCTTGATGATCGGTGAAGGCTTGATTGATTTTGGTGGGACTTGATTGGATGTTGGGATGGCGAATTATGCGGACAGAGACATATATTACAGAGGGCCACCTGGGAGCTTAGTGAAAAATTCACTTGGACCGTAGCACGACAAATGATGAGACTTCGGTCATCATGTATGTTAATCATAAGTCTACAAAGCAAGGAGGCAGCAAACTCTCCATATGTTTGGAAGAATAACCAACTGAAGGAGGACACAACTCTATGAAAAAAACTTCCTAAGGTCATAGTTACTACATCCATAGTCCTGATGAAAAAAGCGAACATATGTGTGCTTTATCCAAAGGGAGACTCATTATCACGCCAATGAGAAAATACATTTCCCTTCCTCTTTTTGGGGTATGTTTGTTTTTTTTGTTCTTTCCAATAATTGTGGAAAAGAATAAAGAATATTATGTTACAATGGAGGCAAGGTGTTGCAAACATAGAAGTTCAAGACACAAGGATAAGACTGATGTTATAGTATAAAGACACTCGGGAAAAATCCTTTGAAGTTCAAAGGTGTTAAGACGTAGAAGAAAAATGTCACAAGGCTAGTGTATAAGGTATACAAACGTGGTTAACAAAACACCTGAAATGAGTAGCGATCCTTCTATGTAAGTTTAACGGGCCAGAGGTAAGCTTCGGTGTTTCATATTTAGAGTCTGAAAAAGAAACATAAAAGGATACTCCATTGGTGTACCTTTTTAGAAGATAGTCTAGTCGGTTGAAAAAGGGTAAAATAGCACCAATTAGACATCAATTCAAAAACATTTTAGCAGGTGTGACAGGGACAATATCACTTTCGGCCATTTTCATTTTAAGAGTCGAAAAAGCTTAACTATGGACTCATGGGGAATATTCAATTTAGCGAGGTGTGGAAAGGGAATACCATCACTTTCGACCCGATCTTTCAATTTTAGGGAGTTTGAAAAGAGCTTATATGAACTCCATTAGGGGGTTTTCTTTTTCGTAAGTTTAGTCCTAGGGCCCGAAAAGGGATAAAATTATACGTGAGAGTACTATTCTAAAGAGCGGAAGTTCCATAGGGCATACGTTTGTTCATACAGTTGATCGTCTAGACCAAAAAAAGGGGTAAACTACGCGAGCAGGGCGTGAATTCAAATTTGAGTTTAATGAGCATGAAAGACCACAAGAGCTAGACCATCTTTTTCATGTTTGAGGGTTTGAAAAGGGCTTAAAAGGAACCCGTTTAGTTTTGGGAGTCACGAGGGTGAGTTCAAGAGTGATAAAGAATCATGAAAATGAGGCTCAAACTTATATTCAGGGAAATACTATAAGGACTCACGAGCCTACAATGATTAGAGACAACATGGACACAATGCAATAAGGACCTAACTAGGGCATCCATGTTCTGGTAAGCTCTATCTCTAAGTTGCGACACTTCTAAAGTAGATATGATGGTTCCGTGTCACGACCTGATGGGATCGATCCCATGTCTGAGGAAAAATACAACGAGACACAAAATTCGAGGTAGTAGCCTAACCTATATACTCAAGTTGATTCTTGGAAAAAATTCTATTGGACCGTCAAAATTTTCTCAAAACTCAAAAAAGTGTCCCAATACCGATCAAATCCCTCCCATATAACTCCTGAATCACTCTAAATGGTTTTGGTATAAAGCTGATAAAGGGAGGCCAAAGAGTGACAAAAAGAGGGCAAAAAAGTCTATAGATAAGTTGGCGACTCATTATCACCATTGTTGATTTGGAAATTATCTCTGGAGCCAAAAACACCCCCTTACTAAAAGAGTTGATTTTGGGAGCTTCAGTGGATGAAATGGAATTCTGCTTGGACCAGGTAAGTACAAACTCCCTATCTAGCTATTTGGTGCTTCAATTTTTGTTTAAGTTTGTTTTTTTGGGTGAAATGGAGCCCAACTTTAAAGGTCGACCCTGGAGATCCAAATGAGCGTCTCTGAATAGTGCTCTCAGGCAGTAAAAGCCTACTTACTGATGGCCTGCTTGACATCCCTTATACATTTGATGCGTGGACCCCCTTTTATAGAAAAAAGAACAAAATATCCCTTACTAAACCTCTTGAACTTTGTTGTTTTGGCAAGATGTATGTCCAATGGACGGAAAGGGAGCACGAAATCAATGGGATTGGTTGTAGGAGATCTGAATGTTGTGGCTGCATTGATGCAATGTAGTTTGCTAAAGTTCTTCCTATGTCCGTTTATGCGTGCTCAACCAAGGTTGTTGAATGTCCTGGTTGACTATTGGCGTCCTGATGCTGAGGCCTTTATGCTAGAGGGGCGTCACTAGTACCCACCACCAAGGATATCTATTTTTTTTGGCCTCTCAAGGAGAGAGAACCCGGTCAATTTTAGGACGTTTCAGTGGGGCTGCTTAATATAGCGGATTTGATAGCCCTGCACTGTGAGGGTGGGACAAACTGTTTGAGCTCCCAGGTGCCCATCAGTAGGATCACTGACCTATCGTTGTAGTCGATATTATTGTTGATTGGGTAAATTACCAGTTCATGACCTTGCATCAGTCATTACATAGATGAAATGTGCTATCCGGTGCTTGAATACCGCAGTTTTGGCTGGGTGTTACCACGCACTCTTGGAGTGTATGAAAGAGGCAATTAAGTTAATGATCCTGGGACCTGAGAGAATTCGGGTTGAGACGTTTGTATTCATTCTTCTTTGAAGTTCCAAACTTTTAGTCCTTGGGAAGTGAATTACGAGGACATCAAGCCTCTTGCACTATATGTAGATGGGCGATATTATTGTGTGACGAGGGGTGGTGGAAGGACGAATGAGTCCTTTGATGTTGACTTCTTTGCATGGCTATCATGGTAGATCACTGTGATCAAGGATTACCCATATCTTGGGGATGGAGCTTTCTAGAGATCTGAGGATACCCGGTGCCGAGGGTGAGGGCGAGGGGGAGATGGGTAAGTCTCCACCTTTGTAGTTTTATTTTTATATGTAATTTTTATGTAGTTTGGTATATATATCATTTTTATATGCGGTATTTGGCGGGTATATATGTTTGTTGTGTGTAGATGTGGGACCGATGCGACCTGTCGATTATGCATGGAACATGCATTGTCCTCGGCCAGGGGCCACACCTGCCACCACTGGGGGGCCAACAACAGTAGGAGAGATTCTAGTTGGTGAGGATGAGAGGTTTTTGAGATGATTTGAGTGAAATTTTACCTCACTCACTTACAAAGTACCCATGGCAGAGTTTGAGGATCTTCCACCATCTATGTTGCCTCATGTAGTGGGGGCACCTGGGATGTGGGTCCGATTGTTTAGGTGTTTAGCCCATGTTGTGGACTGTTATAACAGGGCCCATAGGCCACGAACCTATTTAGACTTTACTACGTTACCACAAGCACACTTTTATTTTTTTGAGGGCATAAGCCACAGTGACTCATTATTAGTCCCATTTTGAAACTTGCGTCCATCTATGTACTCTGGTTATTTATGATGTTATATATGGTTTTGATCTTTTTGTCTTATGGATGCGTGTGCAAAATGTATTTACATGCTTATGTCAATGTTCTTTCATATGTGTGCAAGATGCCAATTAAAGATTTGATTAGCTAGTGTATTTGTAATTTGGTTTAATCTTCTAGGAACATGAAAATATGTAATATAATCAAAGTTTAATTATAAGAGATGTACCCTAAGAAATGCGTCGGTGTAAAGTTGGATGTTGAACCCGGTATACTCTGTTTATTTGAGACACAACCATTTGAGCATCGAGATAGACCGGAGATGAGAGATACCAGTGAAGTGTCCGCGAAACAGCTCAATAGCACGTACTACGACAACATTGTTGTGGTGTCACCCTAAGGAATATACCTCGAAGATAACAAAGCGTACGAGGTTAAAGGGTGCCAAGGCTGGAAAGCCTCAGGGTGTGCCGACTAGCACCGTCACGCATGCCAACGAACACCTGAATCAGCGACATCCTGTATTGGCCGAAGATAACATAAGTAACCACATCCATAACACTTAAAGAAACTAGAAAGTAATGGTGCAAATACTATACATATGTTACAAAGGTTATCCACGGTGACACCTTACATGGTAATACTTCTTGAGGTGGAAGGCCATTTCTAGGCTGCGCCCGGCAATCCAACTAAAATCAATAGACGATAGGCACCCTTTTTAATACCTCTTTTTATGATGAAGGTTCGAACCACATGGGTTTTAATTTTCCTACCCTTGAGAGTCCTTATCTTAGTCATAGACTAGGACAAGGTCTCCTTCAGAGAAGACACGATGTTTGACATGCTTTTCATACTGAGCTTTGACGTGCTTCTTGTTTGTTTCATTGGCTAAAGTAGCATCATGATGTTTTTCATCAAGCTGCTCTAAGTGTACTAACCATTCTTCAAGTGGGGAAGTGTTTGGCAATAATTGTACTACCAATTTTAGAGATGGAATCGACATTAGATGGGCAAGGCGCCTCGACCCGTAACTGGTTGAAAGCGGTGGCAAGTTCACGGTGATAGCTAGATGTTGGTGAAGCCCGCGTACGAGTGTAACATCAAATGCCAATTTGACTTGGTGAGTTGATAGTTCACTATAGAATAGTCTTAAAGAGTTTTGTTTACGACTTCCACCTACCCATTTGCTTAGGGGGGTATTGGGAATTGATAGATACTCTTGCCGTGGCAAGATTTGATGTTAATTCGGTCATCATTTTGGTTCTGAAAGTGACGAGCTTCCATGATGGTAATACCATCTCTCGGGACATCGAACATTGCTATGGTCTGGTTGAATAAGAAGAGAGAGTTGATCTCTCCATCATCTTTAAACGTTGGCATAGCTTGAACCCACTTAGAGAAGTAGTCTACAACTATGATGATATAACAGTACCCCCTTGTTGAATGAGGGTTGCAAGTAGTGTAATCAATATCCCACTTGGTGAAAGGGACCAGCTGTGATGACGGGAAACATGGGAGCGGGATGTGCCCTCATATTTTGAGAGAATATTTGGCATGGATGAAACTTCTTGACCGATTCTATACAATCTTTGATAAATTAATAGGCCATAAGTAGCCTGCTTCAGTAGAATCTTTTGTTTGTTTCCAACCCGGACAAATGGCCACAAGCTTTCCGGTATTATAATCGTTGAGTCACGATGGCGCCTCCCTCATGTTTATGATGCTTAAGATACAATCTACACCTCTACGATACAGCATTATCGAGTATGAGATAATTCTTAGCCCTAATGGCATTATACACGGCAGCTCATCATGAGAAGAAAATGTGGGGAACTTCAAATCCTAGAGATAGATAAGTATATCTACGTACTAGGGATCTGAAGACGTGATCAAGAACATATATCCCTGGATAGGTGATTCTTCAGACACAACGTCACCTAACTCAACCAGAGGTTCTGAAATAAAGCTCTGCGAAGACCAATGACTTTTGGACTTTTCTTTGAAATGAAAACTAAGTCAAATTTCACGGAGGATGACTATCCATCTGATTTTCCACCTACTAACCCATCATGTCAGCATATGCTGAAATGGATTCAAGTGATGTGGCCGTGGTATTGTGAAGCGAACATAATGGCCGGAACCGTTGAACCAGCATGAGACTCTTTGCCAGCATAGAGTTTTGATATGAGAATAATTGAGTGCCGGTCCTATGAGGCTTTGGCTCAGGTAATAGATCATGTTTTCTGAGAACAAATCATCTTCTGAACTAAAACCATGCCAATGGTGACTCTGAGGAAAAACAGAGATATAATAAGAAATCTTTGTTATATTTAGGTGGTACGTGGCGAGGAGGATGCGGTTGTGAGAGCATGTTTTAATGTGTCGAAAGAGCGCTGAGTGGCCTCGTCCCAGATAAAAGGAGCGTCTTTCTTTAGTAAGTGTATAAATCCCTTGGTGATTTCGACACTTAGTTGGCGATGAAGCAGCGTAAAGTTCTCCTTGCCTTGTAGACTTTGAAGTTGAAGGTTTGTGCGTGGGGTAGGCAACTAGATTGTGCCTCAACCTTTATAGAATCGACCATGATCCCTATTGTTGATATGATGAAACCTAACAAATGTCGGCGTTACCTGGTACACTTGTTTGGATTCAAGTGAATCCTGAAGTGGCGACAACGTTCGAAGATTAGTCTAATGTGTGTGGGATGATCCATTCTCTTACTTTGAGATCGGGGATGCTACAAATCATCTAGGTAGAGCCTGACTATATGCTTGAGGTCCTTGAAAATTAAAAGACATGGCCCGTTGGAATGTGGCTCTAGCATTTTTAAAAGGCCAAAAGGCATCTTACGATATGAATGTACCTCATGGACAAATAAATGTCGTTTTGTGTTGGTCTTGGGTTTGATTTGGATTTGATTATATCCCAAAAACCCGTCCATGAAGAAAGGCTTCACAACCATCACATTCATCAATGATCTAGTCAATGAATGGTGTTGGAAAAATTATCTTTGGGACGTACCTTGTTCAAATCAAAGGGAAACCGGTATACCGCGAATGGAGTACCTTGTTTTTATTGACCGGCACAAGATTGACCATTGAGTGAAATGGATGGGATAGATAAAACACGCCTTTATGGTTATCAACCTCAATCTTGATGGCTGTGGATTTTTTAGGATTAACTGGATGAAACTTCTACTAGACTGGCTTGGCATCGAGGGATGGAACAGTTTCATGTTCAACTATTTTGGGATCGATACACACAGCATTTCCCTCCTTAAGACCGGGCAAAACATGTGAAATTCTTTGAAAAGATCTGTATAGATTTGAATATCTTCAGGAGCAATCCAGCTTTGACAAGACGTTCTCCATGACGTCAGGGTTTTGGGATATGTTAATGGGTATAGTTTCAACAATGGTTTCCATATTTCCACCAGCATAAATTTCAAAGCCCAGTAGCTAAAGAAGGAAGTTAATGGGACGACTGATCTCCTTCATGGTCAGTGATTGAATTCTCACCTTGATTCAGCTTAACTCACGGAGAAAATAAGATATATGGTGAATATCTTCCCAAGGTTTGTACGAACTAGTCATCGCTTCGATTACTTCTTCATCCCGGAAGGCAATAGTAAGTCTAACGAATCTATGTTAGCGAGAGAACCCTAAGCCCAAATAGGATCCAGAAGTGGATCTAACTCTTGTGCAGGAGTGAGATCAGTGTTAGTTGAAGCTGTTGGACTAAAGAGTACACTACTTCCACTGACGGAGAAAAGGACATGGACATGCCTGGGTGCCTGTCTCATCCATCGTGGTGATGGGAAGGAAGAATCCATGGATCCTGAAGCAAATTAGATGTGAATGATGAAAAGTGAAAAATCTCAATCTTATGGTGATTAGATATAAATTTGATATTGCCATGAGGAGGTGGGTGTCGAAGGTTCCCATCAATGATGGGCATAAGACAACTCCTACGTTAACGACACACAGTTGAGGGTTATCAATCATCGGGGACCGTGGATGCCCCCAAAAGCTAGGTCAGTTCTGGAGAAAGACAAATGATTGATGAGGTCACTATCCGACCCTGCGTGTGTGGAAACAACAAGACCCAGAAAATTGTAGCGACTACTACTTGCATAGCATAAGTCCAACTCCATCCCACAACAAGGGGTTATAGTCAAGGGGGCATCGACTACCTCTACACCGACACACATGGTTTCCCCCTAACTGCAGGGAAGAAGGAATGATGCCATGTGGTGAGAACAAACAACCGTCAGCGATTGAGGAGGTAGGTGATGGAGACAAAATGGGCTGTGCTGCCTTCCAACTTATTACCAATGACATAGCATGCGCCCTTGTCGACCACTATGAGGAAGATATTAGGTGTAAAGTTTTCATGGGGTAAAAGCCACTACTATCTGGCAGCTTCACGTGGTAAGGCAGACGAGGTTTTAGTCAGTTGTATCTAACATGATGGTACCGGATTACAAGGCCTCAGTGGGGCCCAATGTGGTTATCAAGGCTTTCCTCTAGGAAGCTTTGGAGGACCTCAAAGCAGACATCGCACAAAGGACATGATAAATCTTCCACCAGTGAAGTTCTAGAACATGTTTGGGTTTTGAGAAACTTTTTTAAATGCACCTTTTGGAATACATGTCATTGTTTCTCACATCGTCTTCTCAATATGGCCAGAAAGATGGGAGGTCAACTTCTTTACCCTTCTGAGTGCTTGGTTTACTATAGTGGTGCACTCTAGTCATTATGAAGGCATCACACCTAACCATATAAGCGTTAATTGGATGAGTTTCGAGATGGGCAAATTTCTTGGTTGCCCCCTTATGTCCTTACGGAGGCTTGAGTTAGATTTTTCCCATGTTGAAATGGGACTGATCCAACCTTACTTGTTATTCAGCTGGCATTGACAAACTTCTGGCCCTCTACAAGTTGAGGAGATAGATGGGTCGGGTGGTCTTCCAGCATAGAAGTTGCAAGGATACCTCACCTTCCATTTTAGTGTTGTCCCCGCTAGCATTATCGGGTTGGGTTTTTATCCCCTTACCCTTCTTTCATTTGTTTTCTTCCCTTGGTACCTTTGGGTGTACTGGATTGTCAGTACATTGTGTGTACTTGACGTTTGGGTAGAGGGCATCCAAATCGATGTAGTTTGGTTGTACTTGTGTGTTGTATGGATAAGCTATTTGCAATTGTTTTCAATTGCTTTCAGTAGACTTAGTTTGTCTTTGGTCATTGGCTTCCTTCAGCATGTGGTCCAACTCATCTAGTTTTATCAGTATTAGGCATTAAGCACATGGAAAGATGTTGTATAATAAAGCAGACTAAGAATAGAATGAGCTCAAGCTATTGAGCCCTCATGATGGCATCTTAACGTCTTTGGATAACCGTGGGACAAAATACTTAAGGAACCACTCAAAAAGGAATTCTAGTGGGACTGGCACCTTAATAAAAATCTTCCAACATCTCCACTCTCAAATGTGATCAAAGATATGAGTGCTATTGTCATTGAAATTAGCGAAACAGCTTTGTTCCAACGTCATTAAGGTAGCTGGGAAATGGATTGCAGGAAATCCATCACGGTTAAGCCAAAAGAAAGGTATCTTGGCGATCCAAGCTCAATGCACCATTGTTAGCACTCCCAATGAGAATGCGTTGAAACAATCATGGCCCATGCAGGTCATCTTTCAATGGGGACTAGATGAGCACCAAAAAGATGAAAGGTAGTCACACATGATCTCTGGATCTTCGGTAAAGGGCTTAGCTTAGAACTTTGGAGATAATCCAAGAGGCGCCATTCGGCATAGGAGGCCAATGCGGATGCATTGACAAATAGAGGTCATTCAACAACAAATTTATTAGGTGTAAAAGGATTACCCGAGGAATGGCGGTTTGGGTTCTTTAGCGATACTTACAGGAAAAGGGACACAGGTTGTGCTTACTGAATTCAGTGTGCAGCATGTGGAGACATCATCGACTAATTTCCCAAATAGGACATGGGTGTTGGGCATGCATTGTACTTGAAGGACTTTGGGAAGGATTACCCCATCACGGTCATTTGGGGAGAACATGCATAGTAGTTTGTCCGAGGTTCCATTGATTGGGGAAAGAATTACCCTAGATCGACATTCCGTAGGAGGGAATGAATCCATGCCCTGAATTCCAAGGTCCCGCTAGGTTTGCCTCACGATGCTGAGGGAATAGTACCACATAGGAGTAGGTGGTAATCAAAATGGGGTTTCCCAGTCGGAAGCGAGTTGATGAGAAGGTGTTGTTACCAGACGTTACGTTCTAAGAAAATGGTGTCGAACCTACAGGCATACTATGCGAAGGTGGTCCCTTGACTCCCAACAAATAAACTATTGTGTAGGTTTCGGCCAGTTAGCAGTCTGAGCCAGCGAGTGAAGAGACGAAGGAGGGATATGACCTCCCTCATAAGAAAAAGCGTTAAAAGGGACAAGAATACCCCCAAGTTGAACTTGCAGAGAAGCGTTAGAGCTACCACAAGACTGAAGTCACATAAGAGTGGAGTAGGAAAGTACAGGACATGTACTGGAACTAGGCATCCTGTATGAGAACAGAGAGTCTGTCGCACTTGGTGTGAAAGGGGTTGTGCCCGCCACCAAAGACGGGTTCGGTCCACTATGCAAAGTAGTTGCGGTCGAGACCATGGTGGTTCGGTTGGCAACCAGTGGAGTTAGGAGATAGAAATCTCTCTTATTGGTGACAATAGTGGTGGGAATTGAAGAATTACGAAGGGTAACAACATTTGTTTCCATTGTTGTGTGCGACACTGTTTGGCACTCATGAAATTGAATTGGTACAATAAAAGGTGCAAAGAAATCAGTGGTTGGGGTTTCAAGCCCGATCCCGAAGCCCGGTTTCTTCAAGGTCCAAAATGGTCTATTCCTCCGGGGATTGTTTGGGCACAATAGGTTGTAACCCGGTTGCTTCAAAGACCCTTGTTGGTTTAGCTTCCTCCTTAAAGGTGGCAGGGGTGGCTCAAGTATGTGGCGAGAGGCCAAGAAGCCTTGATGACCCGACGGGCAGGATCCTCAATGTGAGAAGATCAAGACACTCTAAGGTAGTCTAAATGCTCAAAAAGTAACACACACTAAAAAAGTCCATAGAAGATAAGACAAACAAACACTAAATTAATTGGAAGAGCAGTTACAACAACCAACACTAGAGCAACTTAAGTTGCAAGTGCAACTCAAACAAAGGAAGCACCCTCGAGTTGCCACTCACGAAAAGCATGGCCTAATGTCTGCCCTAGGTATTGCGTTATACTCCCGTAGTCACCTGTGTATGTTCTAACAAATATTGGCAACTAGGTTGCCAACACGCGATTAGTCACCAGGCGGGTATATTCGATAGTCGGGTGGACCGCGATGAGTAGGTTATCAAGCCCGAAACCTGTCGATGGTATCAAAAGAAAGTGTTCTGAATGACAACTGAGGACCTTGAACAGTTTTGAGACCCATGAAGCTCTGTGGCGAATGCAATCGACAGAATCCAAATACAAACCCTCTATATGTGTTCTCCACTCTGATTGGTCCATCTTTGGAGGGATTATCTCCACTAACTTTATGCACGTGACCTCGTGTTTATCCCACAATCTTAGGGGGTCGAGATAAATTCATGGCGGACTTAGACACTCCCTATCTCGGACTCAATGTTTGATTTTAAATGGCCTTGAAGAGTTTCCTCTCAACCTAATCCAAGGCCCTGAGTCACGAACTAGTTTATAGACCCTACAAACATAAAGTCTAGTAGATTTTAAATTTAGCGTTACTTTTATGGCTTTGTCTTATGTCAAGGGTTATGAGGGTGGCCCATTGATGTGTAAAAATGAAAGCAAAAATGAATAAAAAAGCTGGAAGCAAAATTTTTTTACTGAATGCAAAATTTAGAATAACTTTTCAAAAATATTTTTTAATTTTCTAAGATTTTGGACAACAAACTCAAGGAATTTCCCTTCTCTCGACTAAGAGCTACTTATGATCTAAGTGTTGCAAAACATGAAATAAATACTTTTCCTGGCCTAATGAAATGCGGAAACACCTTTGTTCAACCAATGAGAAAATGAATATATATATATATATATATATATATATATATATATATATATATATATATATATATATATAATTTTAAATTCTAGTAAACGAAGGAATCTGAGTAAACGAAAACCAAGAGAAAAACAATTACGACTGTCGCCGGATGTAAAGGAATCGATTAACAAATCACACAATAGCAATTGTAGAAACAATGACTCTCACACTTGATAAAACCGTGAATTTATTTTTATTTTATTTTAAATGATTTTAAAATGAGGAAAGAAGCTAGGGGTGAATTAATCCTAAACTCTTTGATTGCTCACACGGAGAATCTAACTTTTTGAAGAATAATTCTTATCAAGGGAAAGGATGGGCCTTACCCTCAACAAAGAGTATTATGTACAAACACCTGGTGTCTTTAACAACCTGCAGCGTCTGGGGCGTCTGTTGAATATAATAGACATAGTCAGTGTACATGGAGTTTGACCTTAATACAGACCATGTATATCTAAATCCTGAGAAGAATGAAACAGACAGACCAAACCAAGAATATACCACTGATATTGATCACTAGGATCCCTTGAGAGGCTTGGACACTCTTTCCTATGAGGAAAACAAATGATACAAAGGAAAAATAATAAGACAAAAACAATCTAAGATAGGACCGTTAGCAAACAAGACTTAGAATGAGTTCTAGAAAACCCCCGAGAATGTGTGATTCTGACATGGAAGATGATGATTGCCTTTGAAGTTCTCTAAACTCTACACACTACTCCTACCTCTACAACTAGCATTCACAAGCGGGCTATAAGAGGATAGGGCACGGGTACACATGTGCAGACCTTGTTCATGTTGCGTGTACCTCTGTGGGTCATGAAAAACCACAGTTAAAAGCAAAGAAGTCAGGCTTACAGTATGGAAAACCAGGACTCCACCTTAGCTCATACAACACAGAAATGAAAAGGCAGGCAAAGAAAAACCCCAGTGTACTGCAAACTAAATGAAATTCAGGAACCCTAGAGGTTTCCCTGATTATGAGTGTCGATTCTATTGTTGGGAAAAACACCCTGTGGAACTATAAGTAGGTTCGGACTTTGCATGCAGATATGACGAATAGAAATTACTTTCTACCTTCATCCCTAGATTTAAATCCCTTTTCTTAGTAAATGCATGGAAAGATCAACCCTACCTTATTGCTCGATTGTTTTGATGTCGCCCCTCCGTTGTGCTTGATTACTTGTTCACAATACTCCTTCAAAAGATGAAAGCCTACCATTCAATATGAGCAACAACTGTACATACATACACATATATACCTTGGGTTAGAAATCAAACATATCACGATTAAACTATAAGCAGAGTTCATGAATTTGGGATGGAAAATAGTGTATTACTGGATGAGGTCAACTTACAAAAGTTGGGGCTGACCAACCACCAGACCCTAATCACAGGATCCTCTTCTTGTCCATCAGCACTTTGCTTTGAACCCTCCTTTAGCATAAGGAAAGGCTAAAAGGGTTTGGGACAATGGGAATTACATTAAATGGGTGAGTTTCTTTGCTATATTTTCCTCTTCCAAATGGGAACCCTAACACTTCTTTTATAGGCTAAAAGAACCTAGTTATTTGGATGAACCCTCAACCATGCATGGTCGTGAGTTTCAATTAACTCACCCATAGATTTTTTTTAAATGACAACTTTCCTTTTTCATTACTTTGTGGTCCACAAGGTTGGCAGAGTTTCTTTGCTATATTTTTCCTCTTTCCAAATGGTACCCCTACCCCTTCTTTTATAGGCTAGAAGGAGCTAGGTATTTGGACGAACCCTCGGCCATGCATGGCTGAGAGTTTCAGTTAACTCACCCATAGATTTTTTTTTTCTGTCGGCAACTTTCCTTTTTTCATGCTTTTGTCGGTCCACACGGGTTGTTTTGGGTCAGCCAGTGTGTACACGCATGCAGTAATGGATTAGGGCGCGTGGGCCTTTATAAAAGAGGATTTTGAAAGAGTTGTTCAACAGTGCTTTGGCAAAGAAGGGATATGAGTTGGCATGATGCCAGGTAAGCATGTATGGTGCAATTTAGGGTTATAACACATCCTCATAAGAAAAAGAAACTAAATGAAGAAGATGATTCAAATAGAAAACAAATACATAAATGCAAAATAACCAAAAATAAAGTCTTCAAGAAAAGTTTCTGCACCAAAGAAGACAACTCCTCATCAGATGAAGATGAAGTCAGTGAAAGTGAGACATAAAGAGTTCTATTCATGGAAGTAGAAGACTTCGATAAACAAGACACTATAGAGGAATAGGAAGAGGCATAATTTGACTATAGAGAAGAATTGTTAAGTGCCATAGATGTTATAAAAAGGGAAAAGAAGAAAAACAAATCACTACAAACATAACTAAAAAGAAAAGAGGAAACAAAAAATTCCAACTCTGAATAATTAGAGTAGATGATATCTAATTTTAAAATTCAAGTTGAAGAAGACAAAAGAATCAAAGAAGCACTCAAAGAACAGTTGGAAGAAAAATACAAGATCATTGGAAATTTGGAAGCAAATATTGTTACATTGAGAAAATACATTTAACATAAAAACATGCAGAATAGATCTAAGGTTTTGGATAACATTATCAATAGTCACATGCCACATCATGACAAGTTCGGGATAGGATACAATCAAACAGAAAGAGAATCAAAATCCAAATCAATAGATCAAGAAACACATCCAATAAGGTATGCAGAGACGGTCAAAGGAGACAAGAAATTTTACAAGGAAGATCATAAGGACACTCCTCCACCTAGAAGATTCAGATTTCAGAATCAACGATAGTTAGAAACAAGCAAGCTTCAAGAAGAAGAAGAATTCAAAAGAGTAACTTATTTCATAAGATATTCAACTCTTAGGTATCAAACTATATTTTTTGGTTTATGTTATGCATGTAATAATTTTTGACATAAATATGTAAATTGCAGAACAAATAACAGAAACATAAACCAATTTTAAATTCATGCACAAAATGGTTATTCGAGAAGGCCTATTGAAACACATAGAAGAAGCTACAACATGTTTGAATCATTGAGCAATGCAATGGAATGATACAAGTGCAAAAACTTTGGACACATGGCCAAATATTGTCGAATGACAATCCCTTCTAGAGAATCACAACAAAATAACAACAGTCACAGATAGGAGCCTCCACAGAGAATATGGATAAGGAAGCAAAATCAATATAACAATGAAGAATGCACACCCACTCTACAAGCTAAACACAAGAAACAAGGTTGGTAAGTTGACAGTGAATACTCAAAGCACATGATAGGTGATGAGTACAAGTTTCTAACTTTGAGAAAGGAAAGAGATGGATCGGTCTCCTTTGGAAACGACGACTCAACTAGAATCATTGGAAAGGGCACAATCATAATTGGAAACAAGAGTACCAAGGAATAACATGTTCTACTTGTGGAAGATATTAAACATAATATTCTAAGTGTAAGTCAAATCTGTGACCAAGGTCACAAACTTATTTTCGATTCACAGAAGTGCGAGATAAGAAAAACAGGTTTAGGAAAATTGGTTGCAACAACTATAAGAACTTCAAGCAACATATATCTATTAAGTGAAATTAGAAATGAAAAGTGTTGTTTAGGAAAGGAAGATGAAGTTTGTCTATGGCATAGAAGAATGGGTCACATAAAATTCAATAACCTCGTCAAATCTAGCAAAACTTAAGCAACCAGATAAATGCCCCAGATCACGAAACCAACCAACAAATTATGCAACCATTATAAATAAGGAAAGAAAATAAAGACCAGGTTCAAATCAAAGGAATACTCCACAACAAGACCACTAGAAATTGTGCATACTGATCTAGTTGGACCAACTATAAGAAATGGATTAAAAGGTGAGCAATATTTTATGTTATTGGTTGATGATTATACAAGGATGACTGCAATTTGTTTTCTCAGGAACAAATCAGAAGCATTTGAAAACTTCAAAGTATATAAGGAAATGGTTGAAAATTAAATGGATTCAAAAATCAAATGTTTGAGATATGATAATGGATGAGAGTTAACTTCAAAGGATTTTATTGATTTGTGTAGAAAGCATGGAATAAAAAGACAATTCTCTGTCGCTAGGACACCTCAACAAAATGGAGTTGTCGAAAGGAAGAACATGACAATATAGGAAATGGCTCGAACAATGTTAATGGATTCTAAGTTGACAGATTTCTTTTGGACACATGCAGTGCATACAACAATTCATATTAAAAAAAAAAAGTAATGCTTAGGAACAACAATGATAAAACTCTCAACGAGCTATGGAAAGGAAGACCAATGAATGTGAAGCACTTCAGATTTTTTGGAAGAAAATGCTACATCAAAAGAGAAGATGGCAGAATGGGAAAGTTTGATTCTTGTGTGGACAAAGGCATACTCGTTGGGTAATCTAGTACAAGGAAAGCATACAAATGTTTCAATCTAAGGCTCAACAAAGTTGTGGAAAGAATCAATGTAACGGTTGATGAGAAATGTGAATGAAAAATAAAGGAAGAAGAAAATGAGTCAGTAGAAAGATTTTATGAAGAAGAAGAAAAGGATGAAGAAATAATAGAAGGGGAAGATAAAGAAGATCATATAGAAGTAGAATAGAAAGAACAACACGTACCTCCAAAGACGCCTAGCAAACAAATACAAAAGAATCATCCCTCAGATCAGATTATCGAGAACAAGGATGCAGGAGTTGAAAATAGAAGAAGAATTCATTCACTAGAACAAATACACCTAACACTCTTATCTTCAATTGAACTAAACAAATTTGAAGAATCCAACAAGGATGAATTCTAGAGAAAGGCCATGGATGAAGAGTTGGATAAGATAAAGAAGAATAACACTTGGGAACTCGTTCCAAGACCAAGGTACAAGAATGTGATCAACACAAAGTGGGTCTTCATAAATAAATTTAATGAATATGGACAAGTTACTAGGAACAAAGCTAGATTGGTATGTAAAGGATGCACATAGGTTGAAGGTATCGGATTTGAAGAGACGTTTTCCCCAATTTCCAGAATGGAAGAAATCAGATTGATCCTAGCTTATGCATGCTCCAAGAATATTAAAGTGTATCAGATGGATGTGAAGTCATCCTTTCTGAATGGGGAACTAGAAGAAGAAGTCTACATTGAGCAACCAGAAGGATTTCAATTGTCAAAGAATAAAGATTATGTGTTCAGATTGAAGAAGGCCTTGTATGGTCTAAAATAGGCCCCGAGAGCATGGTATTCTAGACTAGACATATATCTACAAAAACAAGTGTTAAGAAAAGGAAATGCATATATCAACCTCTACATCAAGGTAACTCAAGATTGTATTTTATTAATTGAATTTTATGTTGATGATATTATTTTTGGAAGTGATGATTACAGGTTGACCCAAAAATTTCCAAAGGATATGTAGAATGTGTTAGAAAAACAGGATCGCAAAGAAATAAAATAAAACAAATGCGGAAATACAACACATAAGATACACAATACAATAGAGACACATATATACATGGTTCACCCAAGGTGGGATAAGCCCACCAGAAACATTTCCAGGTCCTTCGTTTTTATTATCCAAAAAAATGAAGGGAAACAACCTACAACATGCCCGTTGTAACTTCCTCTTCTTTCTCTCATAGTCTCCTATCTCAGAATACAATATTCACAATAATCCGCAACTGTAATGCAATTCCCTCATAAGAGAGGGTTCCTTCTAGGGAAAAAAAACCTAAAATAAATTCTACCGTCAGATCTGCGACCTTATAATGAATGGTCCAGATTGACTACGAAATTAAAATATTTTACTAGGATTTTATGAGAAGAATGAAACGAATACATATTATTAACATGTGCTTAACACAAAGTAACAAAGATACAGTAAATCTGGTTTTCTATTCAATAATGAAATAAGATGAAACCGTAAAATGCATCGAAAACAAGCTTGCTGGAATGGTGGCAGCTTATCTCTGAGAAGAGATGTGACAGTTGCGCTCATTCACAAGAATATGATTACAATGAGGCTCTCAAGGCCTTTTTACAATAAGAAGGAATTCCAAAAAACCCTAGACATCCAAAAATATAACCCTAGGATATGAAGCACCAAAAGTCATGTGGGCCCCATTTGGGTAAGTTAGTACATCAACTTCTCCCGTTGGAAAGGTATTTTCAAGGAGATTCATTTTCGGGGCTCAATGATGCCATACGCTATCATTGAGAATCTTGATTCTGAAAAACCTTCATCTAGGCCCTCAAAATGGCCTCGAAAGTTAAAAACTGCTAAAAATAGTAAATTGCCAAAATTGCTAGAAAACTGTTTTGAGCCAGTTGGAAAAGGTGGGTGGCCACCGATATCCACCTGGATCAATCCTCCCTCCTTAGGAAGAAACGGACTCCATTGCATTGAGTTCCCCCATCATATGAGGAAATTTCTGCTGAATTTGGCCCCAGGTGAGCCACTTGCCTTGGTGCAGGAGCTGCCCTGCTTTGACGACTCGATAAAGATGGATCCTTTGTTGTCGATTTACCTTGATTTGTGTGTCCACAATATGATCATTGGATTCCTGTTGTATGCATTCGGGGTTGAGCTCTGTTGGTGTCAGTTGTTCTACTATGTCTAAGGTGTCCAATAATGGTGGGAAATAAGGGCGAAGGAGATCCACGTTGAACACTGGGTGTAGGCCAAGGAAAGGAGGAATCTTGAGCTCAAAAGAATTACCCCCCATGACCTTGGTGATGGTGTATTCCCCATAATGGAGTGGGTGAAGCTTTCGATGGGGTCTGGTAAGGCGTTCTTTCTGCAAGTGCAACCAAAATTTGTCTCCCACCTGAAACTTATGTGGCACCCGATGTTGATCATGGCGCTATTTGTACTTGTCATTGGAATTTTGTAGGATATCCTGAACCTATTGGCGGATGTGATGGATCCTCTCAATGAATCGGGTGGCTTTGTCAGCTTCAGTTGGAATAAGAGATGAGTCGATCGAGGTGGCCACAAGGGGAAGTGCAACATCTATGGGACCCAATGGTTGGAATCCCAACCCTACCTGAAAGGGGTTGTGGCTTGTTAAGCTCTGCAGGGATTGGTTGTATCTATGCTGGACATAGGGAAGGCTCTCATCCCATGTGTGAGGGTGATTTGAATTATACATGTGAAGGATATGCACAATCATTTGATTTACGACCTCGGTTTAGCCATCTATTTGGGGGTGGAAGGCCGTGGATTTGGTTAGCTTGGTGTCCAATAGTGACCAGAGGCTTGACCAAAATGTGTTGATAAATCGACTATCCCTATCTGAGACAATGGTTTTTGGGAGTCCAAAATGTACCCAGACTCATTCGAAGAAAAGCTTGGCAGTGGCCTCTGTCGTGATGCTCTTCTTGCAGGCAATAAGAATAATCATCTTAGAAAAGTGATCAACAACCACAAAGACACAGTCATTTCCCCACTTGGTGGATGGGAGGCCCAACATGTAGTCCATTGAGATGGATTCCCATGGTCTGTCAGGAGTAGGAAGAGGAATTTATAGGCCCTGTTTCTTAGTGGTTGGTTTGGCAATAACACAGGCAGTGTAGTACTTGATATACATGTTGACCTCCTATCAGAGTTTCTTCCAGTAGAAATGTTTCTATAAAATCACCACTTTATTTTCGATGCCAAAGTGTCATGCCACTTAACTGTAGTGGGCTTCCCAGATCATCTTCACTCGCTCGCTTGATGGAACACAAATATGGCCCAGACGACACAACAACTCATATTGAAGATAGAAATTATCGACAACTATGTTTGCACCCAACATTTGGTAGGTGGTGGAGAAATCCAGGTCTATCTCATAGAGTTGGGGCCATTCAAAGGTCTCATGGCCGAAAGATTCTAGCACCATGGTGAGTGTATCGACTGGTGGTCTGTTGAGGCAATCAATGATGTGATTGGTGCTTCTTGTTTTATACTTGATGTTGAGGTGGAATTGCTACAAGTATGTGGAACACTTTTGATGGCGGTCATTCTGCAATTTTCCTTGTGTGTGCATGAACCGTAGTGGCTTATGATCAGTGTGGATGACTGTTTCCTCCCCAAGAATGTAATGTCTCCATTGGCGGAAGGCTTTCACAATGGAGTATATTTCTTTTTCATAAGTAGGGTACTTATAGACAACATCAGATAGTGTCTCACTATGATAGGCCACGAGGTGGCCATGCTGAGTGAGAACAACACCCACAACATAGTCTGAAGCATCTGTCTTGATCTCAAAGGGATGTTGCAGGTATGGTAGTGAAAGTACTGGGGATGAGCACAAGCACTACTTCAAATCATTAAATGCTTATTTTTGGGACCGGACCCATGCAAATTTCACCTTACCACCACCCCTGGTGATTTGGTTGAGGGCCCATGCAATATGGGAGAATCCCAACACAAACCTGCGGTAGAAATTGGCAAGGCCCAAGAAGCTCCAAATCTCAGTGAGTGTGGTTGGGGTTGGCTAGTCACAGATGACTTGGATCTTTGCTGAATCCATATGTACACCATGCTCATAAATGATGTAGCCTAGGTAATGGACCCTTTCCATGCCAAAGGAGAATTTTTCCAAGTTGGCGTATAGCTTGTGCTGCTCCAGGGTGTGCAGAACCTGTTGAATATGCTGCAAGTGTTCGACCCAAGTCTTGCTATAAATGAGAATGTCATCCAGATACACCACTACAAAAGTATTGGTGAATGGTCACAGGATATCGTCCATCATCCTCATGAAAGTGGCCGGAGCATTTGTCAAACCAAAGGGCATGACCAACCATTCAAAAAGGCCTTCCTTTGAATTGAAGGTGGTCTTTCATACATCTGTCTATTCTATCGGGACTTGGTGGTAGCCAGACTTCACATTAATCTTATTGAAGTATTTGGTCCCCATGAGCTGATCAAGGAGGTTGTCGATTTGGGGAATCAGGTACTGGCTTTTGACTGTGATTTTATTCAGAGCTTGATAATCAATGCAGAGTCACCATGTTCCATTCTTATTCTGTACCAACACGATTGGGCTCCTGCAAGGTGATGATATGGGATGGATGTGCCCTTTGTGGAGCAGTTCTTGGATTTGTCGCTTGATCTCCTCATTCTCTAACAGAGAGTGACGATAGACTGTCCCATTGGGCAGCGATGCACTGGGGGTCAGATCGATGGGGTGCTTGACTTGGCAATGCAGAGGTACCTCAGTAGGTGAGGAGAAGATATCCGAGTATTCTTCCATGACATTATTTACTTGCTTATGATGTGTGGAGAGCTCATCCATAGAGACCCTGGATGTGGCTGTGATCTTTCTCTTATTTTGAGAGTGAATCACGAAGAATAAAAACTTCCCCGAATGAGAGATGACCTTCCTGCATTTCTTAGAAGAGATTAAGGAAATAACACTAGGTGGGACTGCCTCAGGTATCCTGTACAATTTCCTGTTCAAAGTAATAATGACACTATGAGGCCTAGACTCATATACAACATGACATTTCCATAAATAAGGTTGGCCCAAAAGAACATCACAAACTTCGAGAGGAGAAACATCAAACAATACCTCATCTTTGAAGGGCTTGATGTCGTACGATAGTCGACACTGTTGGTTGACGCAGAGATTTCTTACTTGGCAGATCCATCCAATGGTGTAGGGTTGTGGGTGCGCCGTTGTGGGTAGGGCCAACCGTTTGACGACCTCTGCAGAGATGAGGTTCTTATGGATACCACTATCAACGATGAAGTTCAGTGGGGTGTATTTTACCCACATCTGTGAATGTAAGAGGAGCTCTCCTTATTTTGGCTCGTCTGGTTCACCAGGATGGAGCTTGGTGGTCGTAATGGTGGCACTGGGTTCTGTGTCAATGATCCATCTTCCCATTTCTGGTTCTGGCTCAGAGTTAGAATCCACACCTGATTCAGAGGCTTTCACTTCGGCCACTAATGACTACATTGACCGACAATTAATAGTGTTATGCCAAGGGCCCTTATGGAAGTCGCACCACTTCCCATTATCTTTCTTTGTCTTTTCGGTGTCCTTCTTTGCTTGTGGCATGGACTGCTTGTCCTGATACTATCCATCTTTGATTTTTCCTTTGTTCTGTGGTTTGGGGCCACCCTTTCATGGATTTTGTTGTGCGGGGTTCCCAGGCCCAAATTGCCACGTCTTTTGTTTGAGCTTCTGCTTGATTTCGATGACATATCGGTAGGCTGTGCCCAAGGATGAGATGTCTATAAATTCCATTTTAGCCTAGATGTATCAATGTAGAGAACCGTGATACTCGAGCACCAGATGCCACTCAGAATCTTTGATACCCATCTTGGTGCACAAGGTATGGAAGATATTTGTGAAATCTGGCACTGCTTGGTCTCTTTCATTCCGCAATGTGGTCCATTTGGTATATAAGTCGTCATAACTTTCGACAGGGTAGTGTTGTTCCTTAATAACATCCCTGAAGGAATCCCAGGTGGTTGTGACTGTAAATAATGAGGGTTCCTCTCTTTCCTTTTTCTCAGAGAAAGTTTCCCACCAATCTTTGACATGGGGAGCGGCTTTGAGGAGCGCAAAAGTAATCTTTTCTCTATTCGAGAAGTTATGGACAAAATAATACCCTTCTAGTAGATTCAACCACTTGTCTACAACATCTGCATCTATCTGACCTTCAAATATAGGAATATTGAAGTTTATTTGTACCTTGAAGGGGGTGGTGCCTCTGCTTGAAGAAGATGTGTTGCCTGTTGGTAGCCACCGAAGGATTTGCGTGAAACTATCCATCATCCCGTTCCTCTGTTGTGTGAGGGATTCCTCAATCAACAGTTTGAAATGATTTCCTGTCCCATCATCTTTCTTTTCTCATGCCATGAGAGGTCGCTTGGGCATGTGAGAGATTTTGTCCTCAAGAGAAACAATCTCAAGACCCAACTCTTTGTACTTTGACCTCGTTGGGGACATGCATTACGACAACAAGGAGAATACACTATGATACCACTGATCCAGATTTTATGAGCAGAACAAAATGAATACAGATCCCACAAACAAGGGGTCTCATACACCAATTTGGTGTGTCTTGGACGTGACCTTAAATATAGATTATTATTATTATTATTAACAGGTTCTTAACACAAAGTAATAGAGATATAGTAAAACTGGTTTTCTAATCAATAATGAAATAAGCTGAAACTGTAAAATGCAGCGGAAACAAGATTGATGGAATGGTGACGGCTTATCTCTGAGAAGAGATGTGACAACTGCATTCATTCGCAAGAAGATGATTACAATGAGGCTCTCAAGGACCTTTTACAATAAGCAGGAATGTCAAAAAACCCTAGACATCCAAAAACCTAACCATAGGAGATGAAGCACCAAAATTCATGTGGGCCCCGTTTGGGTAAGTTAGTACATCAACTTCCCGGTGTCGTAACTTTTGCATACAATCTCCGTTTTAGGCATATGATAGCATGTTGGAAAGGTATCGTCAAGGAGATTCATTTTTGGGGCTCAATGGTGCCATAGGCTATCATTGAGGATATATATTCCAAAAAAATCTTCATTTAGGCCCTCAAAATGGCCCCGGAAGTTAAAAACTATTAAAAACAGTAAATTGCCAAAATTGCCAGAAAACTTTTTTGAGCCAGTTGGAAAAGGTGGGTGGCCACCGATATCCACCTAGATTAGGACCCCCCTGAAGACAGTTGTGGGGGGTAAAGTATCCCCACACCCCCCCATTAGGGAATAGGGTCCAAGCATGGATGAAACAAACATCCATCTGAATCAAGAAGATAATCAGACTCCACAACCAACAATCTCCCACTTGGAGACTGATCACAATAAATCCACTGTTGTTGTATCTACTAGAGTATGATCCTTCTTGGACCTAGAAAAATTCTCATCTTCACCTTCATGCTTGAAGACCAACTGAAACTGAGTAGGAGCTTGGTTTCTCCCTGGTTACTCCCTTTGTTAACATGTGTGCAGGATTCTGGCTAGTATGTATCTTTTCCAACTTCAAATGTCCATCTGCCAAGATGAATCGTATAAAATGGTACCTAATTTGTATATGCTTAATATTCGAATGGAAGGATGAGCTCTTTTCAAGATGAATGACAGTCTCGCTGTCACAATACAAATTTCTATTCTCCTGCTTCTTTCCCAATTCTTCCATAAACCTCTATAACCAAATCATTTATTTACTAGCCTCTATAGCAAAAACATACTCTGCTTCTGTTGTTGAAAGTACAACACCTTTTTCACTTTTGAAATCCAACTTATTGTTGTTCCACCTATAGTAAAAACATATCTTGTGGTGCTCCTCCTGCTATCTTTATCACCTCCCATATCTGAATCAACATATCTGTGTAGAACAATGTTTGAACCTACAAAACATAATGCATGTGTAGCAATACCTCTCAAATACTTGAGAATCCACTTTACTACCTCCCAATGTTCTTTACCTAGATTGTTCATATACCTTCTCACAAATCCCACTGCATGTGCAATATATGGTCTTGTAAAAACCATCACATACATCAAGATGCCAACTGCTAATGAATAAGGGACCTTGGACATGTATTTTATCTCCTCCTGTGTTTTGGGACACATTTCCTTGGTTAATTTGAAATGGCTAGCCAAAGGTGTGCTAACTAGTTTTTCATTATGAATTCTAAACCTCTCCAAAACCTTCTCTATGTACTCACCCTGAGACAATATCAATTTGTGATTTTTCCTGTATCTTGTTATTCTCATACCAAGGATTTTTTTTGCAGCACCCAAATCCTTCATCGCAAATGAATTAGCTAATTTCTTCNTATGAAACAAGCATGTCATATACATACAATAGTAAGATAATATAGCTTCCATTTTCTATCCTTTTAAAATAAACACAATGATTATAATGGCATCTACTATAACCTTGTTCTATCATAAACCTATCAATATTCAAATACCACTGACTTGGAGCTTTCTTTAGGACATGCAAGATCTTCTTCAACCTACATACCAAATTTTCCTTCCCTTTGACCTCATACCCCTGTGGTTGCTGCATATAAATCTCTCCATCCAAATCCCCATGGAGAAAATATGTTTTTACATCTAACTATTCAAGATGCAAATATTCTACTACCACAAGACTTAAAATAGTCCTAATTGAAGTCATCTTAACAACATGAGAAAATATTTCATCAAAATCTATACCTTTCTTTTGTGCAAACCCCTTTACAACAAGTCTAGCCATGTACCTCTTTTTGCCTCCATATTCTTCCTTCAACCTATAAACCCATTTATTATGCAATGCTCTTTTCTCTGCAGGTAACTGAACCAAGTCCCAAGTCTACCAAGGAATCCATTTCCTCTTTAATTCCTTGCTCCTGTAATATACCAAATATAAAAAGTATGTAGAACATAAATAAAATGCTAGAAATGGTAGAATAACAACAATATAACCAACATAATCTCCACAATAACACATAGATGATATAAGAACAACAACAGAAATAACACTTTGATTCAGAAAGCAATGTTCACGGGCCTCTTCGAGGGGGCAACCTCCAGTCGAGCAACGCTCTGTTACAATAATCTCCCAGCTTGGGTTTTCATACCCTCGACCCTTATTTATACTAAATATGTCTATCAAGAGAAGCATCTAGAGGAAGATCCTTCTAGAAGCGGAAGCTTCTATTATGTCTTCTTACATCTGCCTTATTCTATTTTATTGAAATGCCTTATTAATATTGACCTTTATTACATTCGAATATATTTCTCTACCTATGTGCAGGTTAGGACCCTAACATGTCCGCCCCATTAAAAATAACCTTGTCCTCAAGGCTTGAGATGTGGAAATTGTTGCAGAATGGTAGCTAGTTCCTAAGTGGCATCTTCTAGAGTTGTATCTTTCCACTGGACTAGCACTTCCTTGATGGTTCTCTGACAAAGGGGACACTCACGCTGGTCCAAAACTGCTTCTGGCTGTAGCCAAATGGATCCTTCTTCAGCTAACTCGGGAAGGATGGTTTGAATTTGGAACCTAGTTCCAATCACCTTCTTTAAGCATGAAACATGAAAAACAGGATGTAGCTTCGAATGATTGGGCAAAGCTAATTGATAGGCGACTTTTCCCACACACTTGAGAACTGTATAAGGACCATAAAATTTGGGCGCTAGCTTCATAAAATGCTTGGCCTTGAGGGAAGTTTTCTTGTATGGTTGCAGTCACAGAAACACCTGATCCCCTTCTGCAAATTGATGTTCAGAGAGACCTTGATCTTCTTGTTGCTTCATGCGATTTTGTGCCATGACCAAGTTCTCTTTGAGGGTACGGAGAATATCCTCTCGAACTGTAAGTGTTT
>SNQJ01S0024877.1:96363-138013 GCA_010110895.2 Picea sitchensis
TTCAAAATCATGGAATGTGGTTCGCACGTCGTCAGGTTGGCACGTTCATGAAACCTCCAATCCTTAATTGCTCTTCACCGTACCTGCCACCTTCACACTTCTAAATATGCAATAAGTAAGCTTTACTGCTAACATCTCATCATCCATCACCCATAGAGATTGTCATTAATGAGTGAAANCTAAATATGCAATCAGTGAGATTTAATTCTAACAACTCATCATGCAGGAACCGTATAGATTGTCATTGATGAGCAAAAGGCTCGAGGAGATCTCGTATTAATACACATTAAACCAATATTTGCGGAGGGTTATATTATCCCTTTTGAGTGTTGATTTCAAAATCATGGAATGTGGTTCGCACGTCGTCAAGTTGGCACGTTCATGAAACCTCCAATCCTTAATTGCTCTTCACCGTACCTGCCACCTTCACACTTCTAAATATGCAATAAGTAAGCTTTACTGCTAACATCTCATCATCCATCACCCATAGAGATTGTCATTAATGAGTGAAAGGCTCAAGGATCTTTCCCATTCATAAGCATTGAACCAATATTTTCGGAGGGATATATTATCGCCTCCAATTGTTCATTTCAACCATCGTCTGGAGCAAATGAACGTTCTCATAAACCTATGGCATCAAATTGAAAACATTTCTGTGGAGATACAGTGAACATCTTCGGGCGCGAGGACCAAAACTTCCAGTGGTCCAGGGCATATTCTTATTACTCATCCCCTACCGCCTAGAACAAAGTAATTTGGACCTCTGGGATTGCTCGTGCATGCTGTGTCCTTGAAGTTTTTAATTGTAAGGAGCTGGTCTCTTGGTGCGCCGATAAATATATTTCAGGACAAAGAATTATTCCACTGTGGGACCACTCTTCTGTTTCTTTGTCACCTCAGGTCTTCCGCCAGATGTTAAGATTGTCGGAGCCAACATTGGCATTCAAAGGAGAAGATTCCAAGTAGTTACTAAGACATCATAATAATGGGTTGGACCTCTTGCCTGAGTTCTTGGAATATCCGAAGGAAGTTCCTGAAGATATCACAATCTTGCGGGTTAGTTCATTTAGAAATCCATTTCGAGAAATTGCCTGGATGTTTACAAGAATAACGGGACAAGAGTCCATAACAACTATTTCCCACATGGCTCTTTATATTTTGTATTTCATAGTCAAGGAACAAACCTTTTTTTTATTGGGGCAAGCTAATTTCCCATGAAATCTGTTCCCAATTGTCAAGCTTCAAAAATGAGAAGAAATTTTATATGTCATCCTACTTGGTTTTTGTGATAGTGCATTGCTGCCAGTTTCCAAAACTATCTCTGTCCAAGAAGGTAAACTGGGAATTCGATCCAGTAACGTTTTGGTACCAGGCCTTGTGGAAGCACAAGGCCTCCCACTGTTTTTATGAGGTTTTTAATGGCTTTGTGTCTGTTTTCAAAGTTTTTTTGTTAGGAGAAGATGCTCCCCGCATATCTGACCAGGCAACCAGGTTTTTGGATAGGAAGGGGGCACTTGAACATATGGATAATTACACTGTAATAATGATTTTTGGCTCTAGGGAAAAACCTTCTCTCCTTCCTTGTCACATTACATGCAGAATGTTTGTTACAAAAATAACAAGGAAATACAACTACTGGTTGCATCTATTCTAAGAGAAGAGAAAAAAACAATTCATTCCTTTGCCTTGGAAAGTTGGGGAGTTTGTGTTGAGGAACGTCAACAAAATTGACGAATTCACAACCCATTTTAGCAACTTGAACCTAAGATATGCTGAAATCCTAAGAGGGTTCGACCCTAATAACATTTTTTTAGAACATTTACAAACACTTGGCTTCGACAATTCTTTTTTCAAAAAACACGTGACAAAAAACATAGACACTGACAACAATGCTCCTGCTTCTGATGTCGACAACCTAGACACACTACAAAGCACCACTGAATTGTACAAGAAATAGAGAAAAGGTCCTGGTGAGAAGAGTGTTCAATCAACATATAACACTCCCAAAAGTATGACATCCTAGAGCATCGCTCCAATGGCCCACCACCACAACAAATCAACTTAGAATTCTTCAAACGGAGGAGGAGATAACGACCCTCCTCACGCTAAAATTGATAGTTCTCATAAGCTTCCCGTGGACAAGAAGAAACAAAAAATTGTGGGACAGGCGGAAGAGCCCATAATTGAGAGTGAGAACATAGAACTTGAGCATGATCAACATAATCGTCCAATGGACATAGCTGATACCAAAATTTTTGACGAAGATGAATCCTTCGTGTTCCAGAGTGTTGTTTTTGACAACCAGTCCAAAAAATTAATTATTGAAAAAAAATATGTAAAAAATAAGAAAGAAAAATCTCGTTCGAAGGTTAACCTTGTGAACATCCAGTCGTCCCAAATCTGTCTACTTCACATAGCGACCACATATTCTCTTGATGATTCCATTTGAGGCATTGAGGTCGAGAATGCTAGACTGAAGGACCGGGTCAAGGAATTGGAAGAAGCTTTGATTCCTATGCCATTGCTTGCTAGTCCTTTAGCAATAGCCATGCATGCCACCCTTGCATCCAAGTTAAAAGGATCCTCCAGCCACCTTGCATCGTGTATAGGATATGTGGAGAATAATATCAAGGAAATAATGGAACTGATTGCTGAGGCGTGGGAAACATCACAAACCATGACTTCCCTTGGAATGAGGGCACATAATTTGCTCGAACATTTGCAGTCGGATTTAAAAGATGAAGAGCATTTATATTTAGACACGATCCTTTCTTTTGGCACCATTGTCAACAACATGACATAAACGAGAATAAGACAACACGATATCCCATCCAAAAACTGGATCACTCAATTAATGGCATGTTGGAAAGAAAAAGTGAAGAACCTGCATCTCATTGTCCAATCATGTGAACAAGCCATATCAAAGAAAGAAAAAATATTCACAAAGATGACCATAATAGACTTAGCCGGAAGGACCAAGGACTTCCAATACCCCAACTTAATCGTCAAATCCTTTCCCTTAACTAAGAAAGCCTTCGATAAACAGGTTGACATTTTTAAGGCATTGTCTTTGGAAAAGTTTTACAATATCCTTGAATATGGTGAAGATGACGTCGACAACTGGCTAGTCGACTATTCGATACATAATGAGGAAATTGATCAGGATCTGGGTAATCTTTCTATCGACTTCAGGGAATTAGAAAAGGAACTTTTCAACATAAAAATCCAGAATGAGATCAACGTCGCCCCAATGAGAAGCTACATTGAAGAATGGCTCGAAAGGGAATTGAAGCAGGCCGTCGACGAAAGGCAACAAACATTTGCCAAGATTCCAGTAGCTGTCGACGACTGCAATAAAAATGCATCCACAAGCAAATAGCAAAAGGGGTGATATGTACCATCATTGCAAGTCTATACTGATCACATCCTGCTTTGTTTATCAACCCAATTATTCCACTTTTTTAAATAGAAATGTCTAGCCAAAGACTGATACCTTTCAATTTATTCTTTTCATGTATTACACTCTACTGTCGCCCACTTCTTCTTTCCACAGTCCTATTTCTTGTACATATTTCTCTTATGGTCCACGGGAGCCCCAATCCCAGTCTATATGACAAACACATTTAAATTTCCAGGAATATGTAACATATAATATCATTTTTTTGATATATTTCAAATAAAACTGTTTTTTATCTCCTTTTATATTTATGTCCCCATAAATTTTTATCTTCCACTATGCTTATGGTCCGCGGGAGCCCCAATCCCAGTCTATATGATAAATGCATTTAAATTTCCAGGAATATGTAACATACAATATTATTTTTTGATATATTTCAAATTAAACTGTTTTTTATCTCCTTTTATATTTATGTCCTCATAATTTTTTTTTCCACTATGCTGAATGTCAAGAAATTGTGTTTATTTAATTTGAATATAACTTTTTTTGTCCTGCCACATATAGAGACAAAATAGTAGAAATTTTGAACATAGCAAAATAGATTATATACTTTGTGTTTATTTAATTTGAATATAACTTTTTTTGTCCTGCCACATATAGAGACAAAATAGGCAGAATTTTTGAACATAACAAAATAGATTATATACTTTCAAAAAATAAATGGGACTCTAGAGGCCACCTGTCATTTACTGTATGGATACCCCCTGTGCTTCATGTTGCTTGCCACATCTCCGTTGCAGTTTCCATCTGCCTCCGCTACTTTTTACCATCCCTGTGCATTTATTCCCAATTCAACCCGACAAGGACTACGCTGCCATGCAACACTTGTTATATATGATATATGTTGTTATATTATAAATTTCTTCTAATATAACATTCAATATCACATTTGTAATATAATATAATTCTAATATAACATTCACTATCACATTTGTAATATAATAGAATTCTAATATAACATTCACTATCACATTTGTAATATAATAGAATTCTAATATAACATTCACTATCACATTTGTAATATAATAGAATTGATAATATTATTATATCATAGATATTAATTCATATTATATTATGATTATATTGTATATTATTATCATATATTAATAAAATATTATTTGTTTTATTTTCATATAATATATTTATAGTAAATATTATTATTATTATTATATATTATTATTATTATTATTATATATTATTATCATATATTAATAAAATATTATTTGTTCTATTTTCACATAATATATTAATAATAAATATTCGCTATATGATATTTATTATCTTTTATTGTATATGTATAATAGTTAAAACTTTTTATTATCAATTTTTATTTTTATCTCATAATTTTAGATTAGTCTAGCTTATATATCAGTGTGATATGATATACATGACTTTGATGTGGTATACATGACTTGTTATTTTTATAATTCATTTAGGAGGTCAATTTTTGAACCAAATTTACTTTAATTAGAGGTGAATATGTGAACAATAAATTTACAAGTTACTGCATGACACATGACATTCAAATGCAACATACTGTGCCATATACACCACAACAAAATGGTGTTACTGAGAGAAATAATCACACATTAGAAGAAATGACTAATTGTATGATCCAATCTAATGGTTTAAGTCTTCATTATTGGGCATAAGCCATTAACTGTGCAAATTACAATGTAAAACACACTCCCACAAAGACTTTAAAAAATATAACAATGGAAGAAGCATGGGCTAAAATTAAGCCAGATGTAAGCCACTTCTGTGTATTTGGTAGTGTAGCATGGACTCACATTCCTGATGAGAAAAGGAAATCACTATAGCCCAAAAGCGAGAAGTGCATCTTTGTTGGATATTCTAGAGATGTCAAAGGATACATACTTCTTCAACCTCATTTCGATGAAGTAATTATTAGAAGAGATGTCAAGTTTGATGAAAATATCTTGGCTTGTGAGCCTACTTTAACATTTGTTCCATTTTCGTCCTGCGAGCCATCTTCGACGTTTGTGCCATCTTCTCTTCCTATTCTAGTTTCTTGTTTAGATGATGACAGTGAGGATGAAAATCCATCTCTACCTGCTCACCTTCCTTTAGATGAGTCCATTAAACATGAACCTGCACCAACACCATTGCTTCCTATATGGTTACTCGGGCTTACCTTCCTTTAGATGAGTCCATTAAACATGAACCTCGGCATCTTCATCAATTCATTGGCTTCCTATATGGTTATATGTCTAACACGAAGCAACTGATACTTAATCCTGTGATCCTATAGATCAATGTCGTACATGTTAGCAACATTTCTTGTATAGGGGTGCTTTCCTCTCCGATTTTTGTATTCCTCCCCGTAAACGATGGTATGGCCGAACCGGGTCGGATGTGTTTTATCTCAAGGGGTCAGAGCTAGTTACCGGTGCACCACGCTGCAGAAGTCCATTTCGGGGTTAAATCAAGTGAGCGAGCGTTTTGATTTCAATGGCAAGGATCAATTGGACGTACAGACCATCATCATCGGGTTTCAGGGTCACGTATTGCCCCGGATTTAGCACGGCGATAGCTTCATAGTTCAAGGTAAGTTTGGTTGTCCCATCCAATTGGGATGTGTGCTAGTCGGCTGGTTTGGGATCGGGTGTTTTGGGAGACAAGGAGCCTCCTGTTCTTTACATAAACAAATCACCGACCGACGTAAATTTCAGCACCTTTGAACCTAAGCCCACGGTCTTATAGCACTGTAGTCACGCCAAGCTGAGTCTTCTGGATGAAGTGGGCCCTTAAATAGCGGATACAATTTCGACCGCTTATCTTAAGGACACGCCAAGCATTAATTCCGCGCTATGTCGACATTCGAGTCTGAGGAGGTTCTCATCATTTCCAATCAAACCTCAACTCCGGCGCCGAAGCTCCAAAATCGGCCCTTGGTTTTGGCCCGGTCACAAGGAGTAGGTCTGAGGATGGGTACCCAGCATTTATCAATTGTACAAAAGGGAGGCCAAAAGCCCCGAATTGAGTTTCAGAATGGGGGCACCGTGTTCTCCAGATGCCGATTTGATCGATTCAAACTCCAGACTGGTTGCTGAATGAAGAAGAGAGAGGGTGGTTAAAACCTCACCTCACTCATTAATCGCAAGGTATGGATGTCCCGACAAGAAGCCTGCCCAAGATGGTCCTCTGTAATGGTTTCTTTCATGAAGCCACCGAGTCCTCGACTGGGCCAAGGAGGTCTCAAGACACGCTTAGCTCGACACTTAATGGCTCAACACTTCTTGGTGTGGAGCCAGCTTAAGTTTTCAATATTCCACAAAGAATACTCCACCAATTACCGGCGGGACACCCAACCGTGCACCATCGGCCAGAGTCTTCGTATAATACCTAAACCATCGAAGACACATGCGTATACGCTTTAATAGCGCCTTGTTTTTGGTCAGCCGCGGGTTGTTTCTTTGAGTATATGGTATGCTTTCACCATCTTTGTAGAAATCGCTGGTTGGAGGCACCCGGAGGCGAATGAAGCAATCTCGTTTTCCATATGTCCGACTCTTTGAGACTTTGTCCTGATGAATGCGTTAGTTTTCTTTCACGCCTTTATTATTCATATCAGAGCTAGAACGACTCATCCTGAGAATCCACCGAGTTGTAACTGCTATAGGATGATGTAGAGTTTGATCACCGTGAATTGGCTTGCATTGTTTCTAATCGGTCCCCTGTGGATTTTCTTAGCAATCAACGCATTTGGAATTGAGAATCCGGGCCAGTTCCCCTTCAGTTTCGAAAATCTGAACCAGAGGGGATCCTCGTGCATTCAGAGTTTTCCTTCTACAAATTACTGAAAGGCCCATTGCTTGAGGTAGTTTGTCCACTCTTTTCACCAATTCTCAACCTGCTCATCTTTAAATCAACCCAATGGCTGAAGTTAGATCAAGATATCCTTTTGTTCCCTGTACGCCTGGTCTCCTGAGTTAAAGTTTTATCTCTTGAGTCTTTACCCATTTGATCACTCCCATTTATTAAATCATGACATAAAACCTGATAAGGCTCTGCCTCATTCTCCCTAGCAATCATGGCTTACCTCGTGCTGGGCCAACATTTTCTCGCCAAGGGACGGTTGAAGATTTTCCCCAGGGCGGTCGATTGAGCCCGATTCCTCAAGTGCACTCACATCGTTCAAAGATTACTTCACCGGCACCCGCTAATTCCACCGTATTAATTCCATTGTTTCCACTTCAATCAAGCCAGCAGGCTATTGTTAGCACACCCTCGAAAGAGCAAACCTGTGAGCTTCAGAAGGCTTAGCGGCGCTTTTCTCTCACTTTGAAGCTTCCCGGGTAAACAACGCGGATCTCAGCCTTGAATGGTGAACACGGACTGTGCATTTAAGCCGCGATCTTCAATTCGGCACTCCAAGGATCTCGAGGATCATCAAGTACCCAATCGGGTCTCGGATATGGAGAAAATTATGGCTCCAAAGGTTTGCTTTCTGTGACATTTCCCAGATAGTTGGGTTTCCTAATGCACTCCTCGACAGAGACCAATGATTTCCTCCCTGAATTTCACGCAAAAAGCTGTATGTCCGCCCGAGTATTTAATCGACTTCCCTGAGGGCTATTCACCGGACAATATCAATGATGAGGATGTTCGACAAGCTCTTCGGCAGTTCCAATAGTTGGAGCTCTATGTGCCCATTCTTCCGCTTAATTTAGCATCCATTTTAATGTGTTTTCATACAACTTTCTATATCTATTTTGTAAAGACTACTATCTAGATGATTATTTGTATGAAAACCGGTTGTGTAGAGTTTCTTCGGCCTACGAAGCCCTCATTCCCAAATAATTCAGTTCCACATTGAATCTTTTAATGATGAAAGCATTTCCTTCGTGAAAATATAGGGGTGCCGAATGATATTAATTGTGTTAGTCTTAGAACTAGCTTACAAGGGATATCATATCAAACGCTCCTTTTATTCTCTGATGTTCGCACCATCAACATGCCTCTTGTGGAAATTGTTAGTTTATAGAGAAAATGTGGTCCAGCTGTAGACACCCACTTGGGATGGGCTTCATGCATGTTTCTAGTAGCTCTGCTCATGATGAAGAAGACCCCTTTTAAAAAAGAGGGCGAAGGGGAAGATGTTTCTTCTTTTCCGGGGCTCTCTACCATATTTTTACCCTCGACGGGGCAGAAAAGGCATTTGGCGGTATGAGTAAACTGTGGCGAGGGTCCCACTGGCCTCAAATCAGCAAAATTGTTGACTACCGCTCGAGGAGGTCATACCACGGAAGGATAACCCTTTTGATGGTATATTATAGTGATGGATATGCGCTCAAATCTGGTCCCGTGATTTGATCAACGGCGAAGATATCAAGAGCCAACATGTGAATCCAACTCGCGGTCCTGGTATTTATGATGAATACTTAATCCGTCTCTGGAGAGCTGGAAGAGGAAAGGAACCAGAGGAACAAATGAGCACATATTTCATTCCAGCCGCTTAATGAAAGCAGCCATCACCGGATCGCTGAGACTACCTTGTCCACTAACTGCGGCTTATCAAAGATATCTAACCACACGTGAGCAACTCAGAGTGCAGGAGGTATCAACAATTTTGAAACGCGACTCATTCTATGACCCCGTCAAGGTATCACATGGAGTGGCGCGTCCTTATGCCCTGGAGCTCAATTTATTTACATCAACTGATGAGAAGGTTAGCATGTAGCCATTTCCATATCAATGGCCAAGCACTATCCGGTGATCATCTCCATTGTATACAGAGCTCTGGCCCAGTCACTGAATGGCTATGGTGGAAGTTTCTTTCACCTAGAATTTTTTTAAAATCAATTAGTTTAGGATTGCACCTAAATAAGCTCCTTGGAGCATGCATGTTTAATTTGTTTTTACTTTCGGCCTATATTTTCAACGATGTGTTTTGATCTTGACTCCATAACCCAAACAGAAGGCGACTAGAACTGCAAAATGAGTTCTTAGAGCATCACATGGATGACTTTATCTCCCATGGAGCCTAATGTTGGCGCAAATTCTTGCAAGATGGTTTTTTTCTTCTGGTTTCGGGCCCCGGGTGTAAATGCATAGAAGTGGGGTTTGGAAACCGGTCGAGTGTGTTTTATCTAAGGTTTATCCATAAGCCTGCTGGTATCACGTAGTTAGTCCATTTCGGCTTGCAAAAATCGCCAGCCGGTGCAAGATAGATTTCATAGTCGGCAAGGATCAATTGACGGGCGAGGACCGGGACGATCATCGGTTTTAGTCATTAAGCTGCCCCAGATTTAGGACGAAGCGATGTTCATTTCGTGGAAAGTCCGGTCGTTGGTCCATTGATAGGTGGTCGCTTAGTTTAATACCGGATTCTGTTTCGCGAGACAAGGAGCCTCCCATTCTTTACAACAGAATCACCGATCGAATGAAATGCCGAAGGCACCTTTGGAACCGAGCCCACGGTCTTAGCACCAGACCACATCAAGCGAGCCTGTAAACAAGGTCGGCTCCCTTTAAATAGCCGGATGCTACCCCTCGACTGCTATCTGGCGGATTAATGCTGAAGACTGCGGCTATGTCGACATTCGAGTTCGAGTAAGCGCCTCTATCGCCATTTCCCACCTCTCAAACCTCAACCTTCAGAAGTGCCCGACCGGCCCCTTTGGTTTTGCTGCCCGGGCTACTGCTGCTATGGTAACCGAGGGATGGGCGCGAAGTACTATCGCTCGCATGCGCGGGAGGCCAAAGACGAATCACCTGAGTTTCGAGGAGGGGTAATCAAGGCCTCCGTGACTGACGGACGGATCAAACTCGGTAAAATCACTGGTATGACGAAGAAGAGAGAGGGTGGTTGAACCTCACCTCACTCATTAATTAAAGGGTATGGATGTCCCGGCTCAAAGTCTACCTGAGAAGGTCCTATGCACTAGTTCTTTTCATGGAATCCACATCGAGTCCTCGACTCGCCAAGGAGGTCTGCATTAGCCCGACACCTCTAATGGCTTCCAATTCCTGCGTGATCCATATTACGCCAGCAGGTTGAAGGCCCGACAAAGAATACCGCCCACTTAATAAGGGGACACCCGCGCCCTAAAAGTACCCATCGGCTGAAACCGATAATGAAACTATCACATACGATGCAAAGTTTTAGTGCAACGTCTCGGTTTTGTTGCTGTGGTTGTTTTTGAGTATATGTAGGCGTTTTCACCATTTTTGTAGAAATCGATGGTTGAGCAAGGCTTCGAGTGGTAAACTTTAATGAAGCACTGTTTTCTTGGTTATGTCTGGAATCTTGAGACTTCTTGTCTGATGAATGCTAGTTTTTCTTTCGCATCTTTGTCTACACTGTATTAGAACGACTCGGAATTGGAGAATCCAGTCGAGTTGTAACTATTATAGGATGATGTAGAGTTTGATCACTGTAACAGTTGCATTGTTTCTAATCGGTCCCTGTGATTTTCTTAGCACTGAACGACTTGGAATTGGAGAATCTAGTCAAGTTCCCCCTTTCTGTTTCTTGAAACTCTGAACCAGAGGATCTCACATTCAGAGTTTTTCTTCTACAAATTACTGAAAAGGCCTGTTGCCTGAGGTAGTTTGTCCACTCTTCTCACCAAGTCTTCAACCTACTCATTTTCAAATCAACCCACTGACTGAAGTTAGATCAAGACCTCCTCTATTCCTTGCATGCCGGATCCAGTCCCTGAGTCAAAGTTTTATCTTCTTGAGTCTTTACCCATTTGATCACCCCATTTATTAAACCGTGACATAAAAACTGATGGGCGTCGGTCTCTGCTCCTACAAGAAATCAAGGAGCGACTTCCGTCGCCAATAGTACACACTCATAGTTTCAATGAACCTCCTCTCTTTTGGCTCAAGTTTCAGAGGATCACGATCCAAATGCATTTGCAGATGCTTCTGGCCATCTAGATTGGGACACAACCATGAATGAAAAATATTGTTCATTAATGGCGAATGACACTTGGGATCTTGTATCTCTTCGGAAAGGAATAAAACTTGTCAGATGTAAATGGGTGTATAGAAATAAGTATGAATTAGATGGAAGTGTTGAAAGACATAACACTTGATTAGTTGCCAAAACATTCTCTCAAGTTGAATTCATTGAATACAATGAAACCTTTTCCTCCGTAGCCAAAATGAATTCCACCTGCCTTGTTCTAGCCCTTGCTACCCCACATAAATGGGAGGTCCATCCGATGGATGTTAAATCTGCATTCTTGCATGCATATTTGCAAGAATAAATATACATTGAACAACCCCTTGGCTATGTTCATAATGACTCCACCCTTGTATTTCACCTTAAGAAATCTCTCTATGGTCTTAAGATATATCTTCAATCTTGGTATGCAAAAGTGGATAGCTTTCTTCTTGACATCAACTTTTCTAGATGTCATTTTGACCCTAATGTCTATACCAAGAAAGTAGGAATTCAACTCATAATACTTGTTCTTTATGTTGATGACCTTATCCTCATTGGTAGTGATCCTAATATTTTAACCCATGTGAATTCCAACTTTAAGAGGAAATTTGAAAGGATAGACTTAGGATATTTTCATTATTTCCTTGGACTCCAAGTATTGCAAACAAGGAAGGGATTTTTCTTTCCCAATCTATGTATGCTTGTGATATTTGTCACTGCTTTCACATAGAAAATTCTAAACCAACCTCTTCTCCCTTCCAGCGCATAGTCAAACTTTCTGCCACATGTACTACTCCCAAAGTCGATTCCACTTGTACTATTAGTTAGTTGGTAGCCTCATATATTTGACTCATACCCATTCTGATATTTCCTTTTTTGTTGGTCTTGTTTCCCAATATATGAAAACACCCCATGAAATCCATTGTGATTCCACCACAAAATAAAAAATTCTCTTTCCTCCATCTATTATCCTCACTAATATAGATCTTCTAACAATATCCAGCTCCCTTGATAACTTCATCCCCGTAAGAATTTTATCTTCCAGGATCTCGGATAACTCCAATATCTGGAACCAAATTATATGTGGACTCTTTTATATGCTCGATCCCGAATGACCCACTTCATTTGGATCCCAGATAGCCTTTTTGAATCTGGATAACTCTTTCGTTGCGATCAACCCACAAATGACCACCTTTACTTTGGATCTGCATAACTTTTCTAATCAAGGTCTTTTTTGATATCCATCTCTTTTTATATTCCTGATCCCACATGCACTTTTTTAATATCAGTTTTGGATAAACTTGAGAATTGAAMTCCTCCCGGCAAAGACTGTTATTTCTCTTGATMTAGTTAATCGATCCCACCTTGAACTCAACCCGATTCTTCCTCTTGAACTTAAATTTCAACAGATTAACTTAATATATCRTTAATTTCAAATGAGATAGAGAATTCATAGGTATCATGCTCTAGGAAACCTATGTTTGCGTGAAAAATATTAACATTTTGAAAATAGTAAAGAATAACACAAAATAAGCCTGCAACTTCTATTAATAACACAAAAAATCAATTTMTTTCTCTAATATCCCTCTGCACATCCACACTTTACACAAAACACTCTCTGTTTCCCAGATCTCTCCTGCATACATCTYGTTTTTATGYCGAGAGGGTTTATTTATACAATTAAGGATAAATGGTCGAATCCCGCAAAGGGATGGATTCATATCCTCCAATTTTAACAAAATACAAAAAACTCAAACCTATCCCTAAAATTACTCAACAATACACTAAAACTAGCTATTTCATTGCATTACATGGAAAAAAACGATACCCACTAAAAACCTCTAGAAAATATTACAAACTTAGGAAAATAAATGAAATGTAAAAGATGCTCCTACTTCAGACTCCCGGGGAAGAAAATACTGGTTTATGGGTTCTGTCCTATGAGTTCTTCAATACTTGTGCCATAATTTGAAATTTTTGCTACTGTCATCCATGTGGCATCATCAAGTGGCTGATCCTTCCACTTGATTAAGTACCGAAAGTACTCTTTGCTCCTTGTCCTTTTCACTACCTTCTTGTCCATAATTGGTTCAATATTTTTTTGATGTGCTATAGGTAGTTGTTTCTCCCATTTTATGGTTTGAAATTCATCATTAATAGGTGCATATGTTGAAATGTTTGTTGCTCCATTGAAGTTATACAAATCTGAAACATTAAAAATTGGAGAAATTCCAATGTTACTTGGAAGTTCTATTTCATAAGCATTTGGGGAAAAATTCCTCAACACTTTATAGGGTCCAATATTTTTAAGTTTAAATTTGTTGTATTCCCCTCTAGGAAATCTTTCCTTTCTGAGGTGTGCCATAACCAATTCCTCAACTTCAAAATTCAGTTGTCTCCTCTTCAATTTTGTTCGTTGTTTGTACTTGATGCCGCTTTCTTGTAGCTGCTACTTGACTCTTTCATGCAGTTCCTGCATAACTATTGCAAAATATTCATCGTGAACACTTCTCATTTCTTTTTTTCCTAAATTTCTTAATTCATAAATTCCACTTGGGTGCATTCCATATAAAATTTGAAATGGATTTAATCCTGTGCTTCTATTAGGTGAATCATTATATGCAAACTCTGCCTATGAAAGTACCTGATCCTACTGCTTGGGATGCTCACCTACAAGACTCTTCAAAATATTCCCCAAACTTCTATTTATCACCTTTGTTTTCCCATTAGTTTGTGGGTGGTATGCTGAATTGAAATTGATATTAGTTACTATATTTCTCCATAGAGTTCTCCAAAAATGACCCACAAATTTTGTGTCTTTGTTAGAAATAATACTTATTGGCAATACATGCAATCTGACTACTTCTTTAAAGAATAAAGTTGAAATATTAGTTGCATCACTTGTGTTTATGCAAGCTATAAGATGTGCCATTTTTGAGAATCTATCCACAATAACATAAACCAAATCATTACCTTTCTGAGTTCTTGGCAATTCTAACACAAAGTCCATACTTATAGAATCCAATGGTCTACTTGGAACTAGAAATGGCTGATATAATCCAACATTCTGAATTTTTCCCTTTGCATACTAACATACCTCGCATCTTTCAAAAAATCTTTTAGCATCAACTTGCATACCAGGCCAAAAATAAAATGCACTTAACTGAGCAAATGTTTTGTCTTTTCCAAAACGCCATGCTAATCCTCCACTTTGATTTTCCTTCAAAAAAATTTCCCTCATTGAACATCTTGGAATGCATAATTTTACGCCTTTGAATAACAATCCCTCTTGTATCATATAATCTAACCATGGAATTTTGTTTCTTCTTACTGGATTCTCACAGGATGCATACACATCTTTAAAATATGCATCATCCTTATACATATCTTTCAATTCATCAAATCCCAAGACATTCACTCGAAACTCATGCAAAATTAAATTGACTTTGCTTAATGTATATGCTACCTTGTTTGACTGCCCACTTATATATCTCATAACAAAGGTAAATTTTTGCAAAAATTTAACCCACTTAACATGCCCCTTACTAAATTTTGTTTGACGACTGATAAATTGTAAGGCATGGTTATCAATATAAAGAACAAATTCCTTAGGCACGAGGTAATGAATCCATTTCTTCAGTGCTTGAACAATGGCATAAAATTCTTTATCATATGAAGAATATTTCTGTTTGGCCTCATTTAATTTTTCACTAAAGTAATCAACAAGTTTTCTTTATTGATTTAAGACAACTACTATAGCAGTCCCACTAGTGTCACATTCAACTTGAAAACGTTTATTAAAATATGACAATGCTAAAATTGGGTGCTTTTTGATTTTATGCTTTAATAACATCAATATTTTATCATTTGGTTCTGTCCATTTAAATGGTTTTTTTCTTCCTTTAATTGTTTCCACAATTGGGGTACATATTCCACTAAAATTTCTAATATATTTTCTATAAAAAATTTCCAAACCATGAAAGATTCTTACCTTAAAGATACTCCTTGGGGTAGGCCAATTTATTATAGCCTTGACCTTCGCTTGATCCATCTTCAATCCATCTCTTGATATCGCAAAACCAAAATAAATTAACCCTATCTTCACAAAAATATACTTTTTTAGATTGATTATAAGCTTCTCCTTTTGCAATTTAATCAAAACCAATCTAAGGTGTCTCAAATTTTCTTCTCTAGACTAACTCTAGACCACGATATCATCTAGGTAAACTATGCAAAATTTACCAATAAATTCTTTAAGCACTTCATTCATCAATCTCATAAAAGCGCTAGGAGAATTTGTCAACCCAAAAGGAATTACCAACCATTCGTATAACCCATCATTTGTTTTAAAAGTTGTTTTCCATTCATTTCCTTCTCTAACTCTTATATGATGATACCCACTCTTCAAATCTAATTTTGAAAAATATTCAACACCACTCAAGCAATCCAGAAGATCATCAATACAAGGTAATGGAAATATGTACCTAATTGTAATTTTGTTTATAGTTCTGGAATCTTTGCACATGCTCCATCCTCCATATTTCTTTGGACTTAACACTGTAGGAACAACACATGGTCTTAAACCTTCCCTGATCAGCCCCTTATCTAGCAATTCTTGTACCTAATTTTTAATTTCCTCATTCTCCTTTGGATTCATTCGATATGCTTCCTTATTAGGAAGATTATTTCTTGGAATCAAATTTGTATGATGACCGATGCTTCTTATGGGAAGTAAATCACTTTGGAAATCATCAACCACAATATCAACAAACTCATCCAACAAATTTTTAACTTCTTCAAGCAAATCATTTAAGTTTGTGCTAGTAAGAATTACCTTTGGCTTACCCACTAAATCAAAATGTACCTCCTCATTCTTAATTTCTTGCAGAAATTATTTTCCATTGATTAACAACACTTTAGGGATGACTTCTTCAATTGCACCTTCATCTATTAATGGTAAGAGTGTATGCTTCTCTCCATCCTTCTCAAAAGTGTATGCATTTCTTCTTCCATCATGTATTGCCTTCCTGTCATATTACCTAGGTCTACACAACAAAACATGATACACATCCATAGGAATAATGTCACATAGTACCTTGTGTTTGTAGCTTCCTATCTAAAACTCCACTTCACATTGCTCATTGACCAACAACTGATGTCCCTTATGCAACCATGACACTTTGTATGGAATAGGGTGTATTTTCTTCTTGAAACACAATTTTCAACCACTTTTGTAGACAACAAATTATCAGTACTATAACTATCAATAATGACTATACAACATTTACATTTGTCTTTACATACAGTTCTGAATAATGTCTTCCTCTGTGCAGGTTATTTGATCTCATTGTCTGGCTTCAACACGACTCTCTTCATCAACAAAGATTCTCCAACCTCTGGTGCATTCTCATGCACATGTGACTTCACACTTTATTCATTAGCTTGAAAAACATTTGGGCATAGATGTTATAGATGCAATACGTTCTTTGCCTTAAGAGAAAACTAATATGCTTCCTAAAAAATTCTTGGAGATAAAATGCCAATTTCATATTGAATCTCATATCTTAGTCCATTAAGATATCTAGTAACCTTTTCTGGGTTTTCTTCTATATGACCAACTCTAATGTTTAATCTATAAAACTTTTCAGTGTACTCTTTAAATGACATACCTTTTTGCTTCAGATTTTTCATTTGTCTAAAAAGATTAAGATGATAGTCTTTGGGAATGAACTTACCTTTCAACTTTGCTACCATTCTGTCCCAGATTTTGATTGTTGTCTTGCCTTTGGTTTTCCTCTCAACTTGTATTGCATCCCACCAGAGCAATGCATGTCCTTTAATTCTTTTCACAACAAACTTTACCTTCTTCTTGTCTGCTACATTTTCATACTCAAAATATTTATCCATGACTCTAATCCAGTCCATCAATTCGCCCACATTCAAATTGCATTCATAAATTGGCACCTCCATATTTGGTTTGGACTTATTCCCATGATATATTTGACTAATATTTCCTCAAAATTTTATTTTTCAGGCTCCGCCTCTCCTTTTGGAGATTCCTCTTCTCTGTTGCTAACATATCTTGTGTCGACGCCTCTTCTTTAGGCATCTTCCATAGCTTCCAACCATGCTTTTAGATTTC
This sequence comes from Picea sitchensis, assembly GCA_010110895.2. Classification (NCBI taxonomy): domain Eukaryota; kingdom Viridiplantae; phylum Streptophyta; class Pinopsida; order Pinales; family Pinaceae; genus Picea; species Picea sitchensis. The sequence goes on from SNQJ01S0024877.1 coordinate 113,884, forward strand.
TCATTTATTCAATCACTTATGCGTTAGAAATAAGTCTTCCTCTTTGACCTACTCTTCCTCTGGCTCGGGTCCTAAATTCCTTTTCTTGACAAATAGAGTTTTCTACAGGATCTTCAAGAATTTAATTTGATAATGGTGAAAGAAACAACCTTCCCATCCAGCTATCCATTTTGAAATATGATGGAACAACTTTTTCTTCTGTTTGCTTCCACTATGATACCAAAATAATGCCACCACATAATAAAAACTTCTATTTCCTCCATTTATTCTCCTTACTAATCTAGATATTCTAACAATATCCAACTTCCTCGATGCCTTTGTCCCTAGATGAATTTTCTTTTCCTAGATCCATGATATCTCCAATATTCAGAAGCAAATTATATGTGGACTCTTTGATATGCTCGAACCTAGATGGCCCCACTTCATCTGGATCCTAGATAGATTTTTTGAATCCAGATCCACTCTTTCGTTGTGCTCAACCCACGTATGACCACCTTTACTCTGGATCTAGATAACTTTTCTAATCTAGATGTTTTCTGATATTAGACTCTTTTGATATTCTTGATCCTAGATGCACTTGTTTAATCTAGATTTTGGATAAGCTCGACAACTGAACTCCTGCTTGCACAGTTTGATATTTCTCTCGATCTAGTTAATCAATCCCACCTTGAACTTGACTTGATTCTTCCTCTTGAAATTAATTTTCAACAGATTAATTTAATATATCGTTAATTGTAATTGAGACACAAAATTCAAAGGGTTCACACTCTAGGAAACCTATGTCTCTGTGAAAAATATTAACAGTTTGAAAATAATAAAGAATAATATAGATTAAGCCTACAACTTGTATTAATAACACAAAATCATCAATTTCTCTCTCTAATCTCCCTCTGCACATCCACACTTTACACACAACATTCTCTGTCTCCCAGCTCTCTCCCTCTAACCTCTCATTCTTATGTCGAGAGGGTTTATTTATACAATTAAGGAGAAATGGTTGAATCCACCAAAGGGATGGATTTGTATCCTCTAGTTTTTTTAAAAATACAACAAACTCAAACCCATCCCTAAAATTACTCAACAATACACTAAAACTAGCTATTTCGTTACATTACATGGCAAAATAAGATACCCCCTAGAAACCTCTAGAATATATTACAAACTTAGGAAAAAAATTGAAATGTAAAAGATGCTCTTGCATCACATTGGAAAGTAACAAAAAGGATAATTCGGTATGTCTAGGGTATAGTTAAGTTTGGGATACATCATAGTTTAGGGGGACTGCTTTGTTGGTTGGTTTCACTGATTCGGATTGGGTCAGTGTATGATGATTGAAAGTCTACTCCAAGTTTTGTTTTCAGCCTTGGTTCAAGACCTATCGCTTGGGATTGTAAGAAACAACATGATATTGTTGTTTCTTTAACAAAAGAAGAGTATTGAACAACATCTAATGCAATTCAAGAAGCCTTGTGGTTTCAATAGATCCTTTCATAGTTTGGTTTCTAGGAGCAACATCTCACCACCCTTTGGTGCGACAATTAGAGTGGCATCAAGATTGCCAAAGATCCATTTCAACATCAGTGCAATAAACACATTGAGCTACAAATTCCCTTCATTAGAAATCTCATTCACGATCGAGTTCTTGAAGTGATATGTTTCTCTACAGAATATCAAGTTGCATACATTTTCACAAAGGTTCTTATAGAAGTGAGGTTTTCCAAACTTCAATATATGCTAGGACTTCATGATGTTTTCATTAAGGGGGGATAGGCTCTGATGGCTCCTTCCTTCTCTTATTTGTGTCTCCTTTGTAATTCCTTCAATCCTATCCCAAGTTGTTCTTAAGGGGGGTGTAAGGATATTTAAACACTTAGGATTTAGTTAAGTTCAACTTGGTCTAATATGTCATTAGGTAAAAGTGTGTTTCTTTACTATGCATTTGTAGTTATGTAATAAGATGGTCACAATATTTTCTAGACATAGAGGGGTCTGATGAATCATATTCTCCTCAGTATTAATGGCTACATTGATCCGTGGGTTAGCATCCGATTGGTCCATGATCTCTATTTAAAGATCATGGAGTGTAATTTGTTGATGATCAATTGTGAGAAACTCTCTTGTAAACTATTTTTCTTTTGCATTAATATATTTCCTCAAGTGGCCATGTTGGATGGGGTCGTGGAACGTTTCCCTCGTTGAGGGTTTTAATCAGGTAAAAATATCGGTGTATTGATCTTAAATGTAGTTGTGTGAGTGGTTACTGAAGGTGTTCATCTTGTGTGGAATGCCCAATTTTGCCGAACATATTTTTCTTCATTCTTCGGTTTAGGAACTCAAGGCCATGTTTTCCCTTTGTTCATAGGATTAAATAATTTTTAGAACTCTTTTTATTTCTCCAAGGAGGGAGTAGGAATATTATTTTGGGTAGTTAAAATATCCATACTCATGAAAACCATTGCATTTGAAAGGAAGTTTTCCAAAAATTTCACATTGTTGCCTTTGTTGGTTTGCATGTTTAAGGCCATAGGAACTCCTTCTTAAAGGTTTTCCTTTGCACAAAACCAGGAACATGATAACATGCCTAATATTGGCTCAAAAGTTTCTAAAAACCTTCCAAACTTGTTCACAATCACTTCTAGGGTTTCATATTTCTAGAGGTTCGAGGGTAGATTTGAGAGCATGATCCACACCAAAATGAATAAGGTCATATCCTCCTCTTGGTTGAAGAAAATACCATTTTTTTAGATACAATCCACTGGTTCTCTACACTAAGGGCCACTTCAAAAAAATTCTAGGTACATGATAACATGCCGGATATTGGCTCAATATTTTGAAAAAACCTTCCCAACTTGTTTACAGTTACTTCAAGGGTTTCATAATTCTAGGGGTTGAGGGAAAGGTTAGGGAGCTTGATCCATGCTATAATGAATAAGGGAATCTCCTCCTTTTGGTTTAATCCTAAATACTATTTGTTTATATACAACCTAGTGGTTACCAAAAATTAAGGGACACTTAAAAAAATCACAATCTTCTTGAACTTGAAATGAAGTCAACAATTGCCCTTACCATAGAAATGAATATAGAGTCTACACTTTAAATGGGGATCCCACTACTTATGAATCAAACATTCCAAGGTTTTTATTTTTATTTTTCCATGACCTAAGAGCTTCCCAATCAATATTTAATCGATAAACCACACCATTTTTTTTTCTTGGGGCCTCTAAAGGGGATGTTCAACTTAGGAACATCATCAAGATTTTTGAGAAAATTCAACAAACAATTGTTGCTTCTAATTTTATTGGAAGTAGTGGTTGCTATCTCTCTAAATGTTGTGAACACATCTATTGATTTGTGACATCCAATTTATATATAAACAAATAAGGAGCTTTAGATTTGAATGATTGATATATTGTAGGATAGTAGGCCATGAATCTGAAGATGAGTATCTAAGTTGACACAATATGGGAAACCCTATCTTTGATCTATAAAAATTCTAATATGTGATTTCCCTTTCAATGTGAAATCTTTACTAAAATAACCAATATGCAAGTATAATTTATTAATTTTTAGATCTAAGACAAATTTCAAGAGGGCTCCCATGGCGGTGAAGGAAACCCTAGATGGAGACATAAAATCCACCATTAAGCTTCATTTATCACAATTGTTATTTATTGTGTACTTTTTATTAATAAATCTTGATTAAATAGAAGGGAAAATTTAGACATGATCTTTGTAAGCTCTTCCAACTTTCCTATTATCTAGGGTGAGTTAATATCATAGCTTAATTTATGTCCTTGCATGACATGTCAGGGTGATGCTTAACCAACCTAAACTCAGTGACATATGGATAAATTGGTCCACTAAGTTGCAAGAATAAGAATGGGAGATTAAGCCATATTTGAAAGTTTTTAAAGGACAAAGGTTTTGCAAACTCATCATAGGAATCAATGTGACAATGTTGATGAATGATTCCCAATAGTCCATATTTGACCCGCTCTAACTAAAAATTATCCAACCATTGAATTTCAGTGGTACTAAGACATCATTATTTACTTCAATACAAGTCCATTTTATAAAGGATATATTGATATATATATATATATATATATATATATATATATATATATATATATATATATATATATATATATATATATATATATATATATATATATATATATAAGAGCACTTAAGATAATTTTTTCTTGGTATGTAGTACTTGTTGGTTTCTTTTCAAAAATATTTTAGATGGAATGTTGTCAAGACATTTTATCCATATTACAAACAAGAAAATTTTTGAAAGAAATTTACAAGGGTGTTTGTGAAGGAAATTTTGTGACACCTACAATAGATTATAGAATCATAAGAGACAAATTAAAATATAGGTCCAAAATGTTGCCATATGATTACTCTTCTGCAAAGTCATATGGATCATGTTAGATATTTCCAAGCAAAATGAAGAACACACTCTTTCCTCTTTGGCCAATATTAGTTTTTTCTTGGTATGTAGTACTTGTTGGTTTCTTTTCAAAAATATTTTAGATGGAATGTTGTCAAGACATTTTATCCATACACTTGACAAGAAAATTTTGAAAGAAATTTACAAGGGTGTTTGTGAAGGAAATTTTGTGACACCTACAATAGATTATAGAATCATAAGAGACAAATTAAAATATAGGTCCAAAATGTTGCCATATGATTACTCTTCTGCGAAGTCATATGGATCATGTTAGATATTTCCAAGCAAAATGAAGAACACACTCTTTCCTCTTTGGCCAATATTAGTAATGAATCCATTTGTTCGGAGTCCATGAATTTTTTTCCAATCAAAACCTCACGGAGAAATCCAAAGAATGCTTCCCCACATTTATTCCTAGTAAACCCATTGATGTAGACCAATGTGCCTCACTTAGGGGGATTTGAATTAGGCACCTACTAGCACGAAACTAGCCAAATTTCCAACAACATTGGTGACAACTAATTGAGCTAACCATTTGGGTGTAGAGAAAAATAAAAATCACACTAAACCAACTAGGAAAGATAAGAAATAATTAAATATACAGAAACAATGACAATCACACAATACACAAATATTTTACCCTGGAAATCCTTAATTCAGAAAACCAACATTCCTTCAACGACTCCCACTCCTTGTTGTCTTATTAATTCATAGAATAAGGAGTTACTGACTAACCTTGGTCCACACCTAATCCAAAATCATCATCCTACTCTCTTTCTTTGACACTAGAACAACCCTATAGCCAATTCCACTTACATATACATGACCATTACATACCTCTCACTTGATATTTTCAATCACTAAGACTGTAACCTTTACAATATTACAAAATTCAATATCTATAAGACTTATTGCATGCAAAACTCTAATTCATGGCCCCCAAAAATGACTACAGGTCCATGCAGATGATTGGATACAATCCCATAAATCTTGGGATTTGTTACAATTGACTACCTAGTCAGCTATGAACTAGTCGACCTCCGGTCAGCTGCATTGCTGTCGATCTCTATTCAATTGAATTCAACATTCCTATCGACTATTCAACCATTGACTATCGACTTGAATTGACTATCAGATCGAACATTCACTCAATCGATCCATCTCAACCAAATAGTTGATTGATTGTGTTTTCATTTCAAATATTATAACAACCCAACATTTTCCCACTTGTTGTCTTCTTTCCTGATATAGGAGAACCCAAAATTTCATTCACTGACCCATGGAAGCAATGCCCATTGCCTCTCTACACCAAGAGAACTTCACAACACTCACAGACTTGGTCAAAGAGTCTGCTATGTTTTCCAAAGTGTCTACCTTCTCAAGCAACACCTTCTTGTTTTCCACCATGCCTCTCATGAAATGGTATTATACATCGATGTGCTTTGTCCTGGAATGGTAAGATGGGTTCTTTTCGAATAAAATTTCACTTTGACTATCTCAATTTATATTTATAGCTTGTTTCTCAAACCCAATCCCTAAACACAGTCTATGCAACCATACAACTTCTCTGCTTTCATGAGTGGCTGCGTGTATTCAACTTCTATTATCGATAGGGATACAACCACTTATCTCTTACTCATTAAAATTATTTCTCCACTGAACATATTGAACACATATCCATTGAACGACCTTATTTTATTAATATCTCCAGCCCAGTTGATGTCGATAAATCCATGCACATTCACTTCTTTGTTAGTTTCAGGTTTTGCTCGGTAACATATCACATATTATGTTGTGCCACACAAGATGGGAACTCTCTTGACAACAATCCAATTCTCTTTCCCCGGTGTCGACATGTACTCAAATTCAAATATTTATTATAGCCACACTCCATAAATACTGATAATGTCATACTTGATTTTGGTGAGGTGAGATCACACTCTAAGGAAATTCTCTATGAGCCTACCAACCAACTTCATTACTCAACCATGATGCTTTGCCTAGTATCTCAACTGCATTATCAAAAGAAGTCTCCATGGCTTCAAAGTTAATGAATGCCAATAAATAGAATAGGTCAATTGAATGCCTCATTCGTCCTCCCTTTGATACCATAATTATTGATTGGATGTGTCTTCATCATAGGATTGGTTTTCATGCAATAAAGTTCAAAGATATTTATCTTAGGGGATGGGATGAAATTACACCACTCCATTTTTCTTAACATCCCTCTGCCAACCTGAAAGCACCACTGTCCTTTGAATCTACTTCCTTGTTGAGGTTCCTCAAGATGTGAAGAAATGATATTTCCTTGAATTTGTATAGTTATTTCTTGATTCTTGCAACGATTCTGGTGACTGTGTTATCAATTGGAGGTTTGTTACTATTCATGAATAGTATGATAATTGAGAAATCCTCGAAGACATTCAAAACTCCCACATTTAGGGATATTATAGCCTTGGTTATTTGTTGTTGTTCCTAGACCCCATTCAAAACTCAATTCTTGAATCCCTCTGGGATAAAAAATGATTCCCTGCACACCTATGATCCCTTAGCTCATTATTTTTTTACTGGTAGTAGTAGCAAGAATAAAATTTCTATTTTATTGTAGACACATGGTGTTGACATCATTTCATGTTACATCTCTTAAATGTTGTACTGTTTTTCGGATATTGTTGCAAAAACGTGTAGGTTCATATCCATCTTTTTCACTAAGATAATGGGTTGCCTAGGAATATGGCAGTGAATAACTACAACAAAAGAAACAATTATGGAAGAAAACGAAGATATTAAAACATTGTGAGATTGAATATGTGATGCTAAAAGAATGGGGTGTTTCAAGATTAATTATGTTGTTAAATTTTATGTAATAATTGAATTGTATGCATATGACACAAGTGACAATGTTTTACCTAAAGGAAATGAATGATTTATTGTACTAACACAAGCATTTCCCCATGGAATTATAGTGGTAGAATACACAAAATCAAATGAGGTTGATTTGGGAGTTGGAACATAGATGACTCATGTGTTGCATTGTGCAAAGGAAGTTGAGGAGAAAGAAGAGAAAACAAATATGAGGAAAGAATGTAATCTAAGGTAGACGATATTGAAGGGACTACTTGGGTGAGATTTTTTTAACTAGCAATAATTACTTTGAACAAGGAGGTTTATATTTTTTTCTAAATAAGGGGAGAATGATGCAAGGTTGATGTACTATGCCCATAAACTATGAAGAATAGGGGAATTTGACAACTTAACTATATCTTCACAAAATTATCCTCATTTGTAGAGAGACATGTATGTTTAAGTTCTYTAATTTGGGAAATAGTTGGCTAGATGTTCCAAAGTTATAAGTATGATTTTACTGTGTTACAAACTAATAAAACAAAGTTGATGCAATGTGGGCCTAGTATTGGAGATTAATTGAGGCATGGTCATATTGATTTAGGAGTGTAATTGCATCACATATTTTATCCTCTTCTAGTTCATTTAGTTTATAGATATTTCTCATATATCATTCTTAACAACACCCTTTATTTTGTGCAAATTAACAGTGCCTAGATGGTAGGAATAGAAACATAACTAAGAGGATCATTTGATGATTATTCAACAACTTATCTCGAAGTGGACAACAAAAACATATATACTTTGGCCCAAATTTCTCTTACATTGATGGTAACTTTTACAATCCTTAGTTTATCACATTTCAGTAGGTCACATAAGACAAAAACTTGAAACTTAAATCCATTTATGATCGAACATGTTGTTTGGAGCTCTTCGTTCTCTATGCTTTGGTGACAATCAATAATAGAATGTAATTGATGGTATGATTATAGTATCACAGAGGGAATTTATTATAGTATCAAAAGTATAAACTAGCCATAATTTCTTTTTTAAGTCCATAACATTGGCCTCAAATCATTGAGGCACACACTTTGAGAACCATCTCCTAGGATAACAACTCAAATTTGGTAATATACACTATTAGGGACCGCAACAATGTTCATGTAAATCCCTTAGAAAATTGACTTATTAGCCAAATGACCTGATCCAACTTAAGTTATGAAGCTTTAGAGATTCTTAATATTATATAGCTAAATGGATTGCTTCAACTACATTTATTGTTTTGTCTAATTGACCCTCGTATGCATCCAACTTAGAAATCACACATCTTCCCTACAATTCATTTCAGGAAAAGGGAACTAAAAACAATATTTATAGGACTAAGGTTACAATCATTTATAAGAAGGCTATGATTTTACTTGTGTTGATTCACTAAGTACGTATTTGAATGTTTCTCATCCTAGTTTCATGATAACCTTATACTATGTTTTATCGGGTGGATGATCAAAATCCTATTCCTAATATATGAAAAAACAATTTTTTATATCACTAATTGGAAATAAATATGAGATATGAAAATTAAAATAAAATTAAAGCAAACACCTCTTTATAGGTTTAAAAAACATACAAATATAGCATAGTATCCACTCTCCCCTACTTGGCCAGTTTTGAGTGACAAACATTTCTTGAAGTCATTTTTTGTGGCCTTATCCTAGGGGAACAATAGTTCTTTACCTTTTGCGTTATTAAGTTTACAGAGTTTTGTAAAAAATTGTTCCCAAGTTTCTTTGCAAATAAAATGAGGCCACATAGATATTATCTTTCATGGAATGTTAGCAGAGTTTAATTTTTTAGAACTATCGTCTCTATTTCACCTTAAATTTTCTTCCATACTTTCGGGACTAGATTTTTCAGACCAATCATTTCCATATTCAAATTTCTACACTTATATTGTAGTTTGTTTGTGTTTTTTTGGAACATTTTCAAAATCCAAATTCAGATAATTCTTTGATAATATATCATTTAATCCTCTTAATATTTTTAAAAACTTTTCTCTTACATAGTCCCTTTTTACATTACTTGCACCATCAAAATTTACCTCGACGTTCTTGGTCCATTTTGAAATAAAGACAAAATATTTCTTGTTTCATTTATAACCATCTCTTCAACATTTTGGTTTTAAGCTTGTCAATGATGCCCAACTAATATCAACTATGGTAAAAAATGGTAGATGTGGTTTGTGGTCATTTTGTTTTATGGGGTGATTTTGTTAGGGGTCATAATGTGTTAAGGGGTGATTATGTTAGGGATGATAGGGGCTAGGGTAAAGTGTGTTTGCAGTCATAATAGTTTGGGTAAAAATGTATTATTGGATTAGTGTGTTTGGGGAACAATGTTGTCAAGGCCATATAGTGTCAGGGGTAATTATGTCAAGGTTCATCAAGATTAAGGGGTATCTTATCTTTAAGGTCACGATCATTACCGATTATAATTTATTAGGGGGCCAATGTATTTGAACTCATAATGTGTTAGGAAGTAATTAAATCAAGGGTCATAAAGGTCAAGAATCATAATATATTAGGGTGTTAGTGTATTTGGGTAATAATGCACTAAGGGGGTTAGTGTATTTAGAGTCATAGGGTATTAAGGAAGTGATTGCATTAGGGGTTAAGGGTCAAAATTTACTAGGGGGTTAGTGTGTTCATGATAATATTTTTAGGGGGTTAATGTCTTTAGAGTCACAATGTGTCAAGGGGTGAACATGTTGAGGTAAATAGGGATTATAGGGTATATTGCATTCACAGTCATACTTGGGGGTTATTGTATATTAGGAGGTTAATGTGTTTGAGGTCATAAGGTGTTAAGGAGTGATTGTGTCACGGGTCATAAGGTGTTAGGGGGTGATTTCATCAAGGGTCATAAGGGTTAAGGTTCAAGTTGAATAAGGGGTTCAGTGTGTTCAAGGTCATACTGTATTGGAGGGCTAATGAATTTGGGTCATAGTGCGTCAAGGGGTGATAATGTCATGGTGACTTGCAAAATGTCATGGATATTCCACTAGATAGTTGTGCACAACAAATATTAAATTCTACTACAAAACACTATGAGGTTATACTATATTATGAAATGTTTTCTTATGATTAAAATATAATATTACAACCATATCGCTCAAATATTGTAATAAACTGAGAATATAAGAGAAAAGATGCAATAGGAAAATAAGCACACCATCAACACAATGAATGCAATATTTTCCCTAGGTTAGCAGATGTGAGAAAATTAAGAAGAAGATGAGAATTGTACCTTGCTAATTTCTTATCATGCATATAATGGAAGATACAAAGAAAGACAAACTCACTTTGGAGTTATAATAAACACCATGGCATGTGAATAGTCACTATATGGTATTCTTCTTATTTTTCTCTACTAATTAATACCGCTTATTTGCTTAGCTCAGGTATGGAGAAACAAATCTTTACAATAGGAATGAAACCCCTTCCCTTCCTTGTAGCTTAGTTTTTAATATGTCTTGATAGTCATCTAGGGTTAGGGTTGGCACTTTGTCATTCCCCAACTCATAACTATGGTTAGGGTTTTGGGACCTCTAGAAAATTTTGATAGTCCGCATGTGACTATTTCCACATGTGTGAGTTGGAAATTAACATGGTATATACTTGGTATTGTGGTGGTAAAATCACATGCCAATTTGTGGGAAGAATAACTTCATCATAGGGACTCCAATTGAAGTGCTCTTTAGACCATTGGAAATCTCTTGACATGTAGACCAACATCAAGGGGATAAGAAATTTGTTCATAAATTTTTAACCATAAAAACAATAATTTAATGCCTTAAACTGGTTCCAAAAGTTTCAAGGCCCCAAATCACCAAAATATGATCTAATATTAAGATGGGACAGATATGATTTTCCATCCCAAAATGTACCTAAAAATGTGACAAATTATATAGTGATTTATTTCACATCACAAGGGATGACTGTGTTGGGGTCAGAGTGATTGACAATTATGGTATATTAGGGTGTTAGTGTTTTTGGGTGATTTCATTAACGGTCATAGGGGTTAAGGTTCAAAGTATATTAACGAGTTAGTGTGTTTGAGTTTATTATGTGTTAGGGGATCATAGGGGTTAAGGGTCATGACTTATTAGGTTGTTACTAATTTAGGGAGATAAGGGTTAGGGTTTAATTGGGTTAGGCGATTATGAGGTCTAGGAGTTTGTGGGTCAACCATTGTTAATGATAGTTTATATAGTTAACAATGGTCAATGATGACTAGTAGTTTACTAGGGTAAGTGGGTAATGACGTTAGTAGATTAACATATTTGAGGTTTGTGCCTAAATGTGGTAAATATGGTAAAAAATGGTTAATATGGGCAATTATGGTTAAAGTGGTCAATATAGTCAAGACAGTTAACCATGGTTAATATGGTCACCAATGGTTAACCACAATCAAGGGTTAATCGATAGTGGTTCCTGTTGAATTATGATGACTTATGTTAATTGATAGTAATAATTAGTGATCATATGTCGATATAGGTTAGTAGTTTAAGTGATTAATGTGAGTGGGTCGGTGTGGTTAATATGGTCAACCATCATGGATCATATGATGATTTGGTTATAGTTTATTTCGAGGTTAGTGTGTTCATGATCATAATGTGTTAATGGGTGACCGAGTTAGGAGTCATAGTGTGTTAAGGGGTGATTGTGTTGGGGGTCATGGGTTAAGGTATGTAATGTCATAGAAATTAGAGGGAATTTTATCATAGATCAAAAGGGTTAAGGGATATATTGTGTCTAGGGTCACATGGTTAGGGGTCTTGATGTCTTAAGGGGTTTGCATGGTTGGGGGTCATAGTGTGTCCAAAGATGATTATGTTAGGGGGTGTAGTGGGTACAAGGTCATAATGCTTAGGGGATGATTATACGAGGGTGTTGACACATGCAAATGTTCTGATTCAACTTTGAGTCAACTTTTACATGGAACTCATTATGTGAAAATGCCCAAATAAGAGTCTCCACCCTTAAGATGACTCCTCTAGTTGGTGGTGTTGGTTTACCATTTTTTAAAAAGTTTATATTCTAATTTTTGTTTCAAGAAGGTTTGTTTTGGGGGGTTTTGAGTACACAAACAAATGTATATTTGAAATAAAAATAATGAGATTTTTAAGTTCAATTAAGGGAATCAATGAAGCCACTCATAAATTGAAATACACATTTATATCATTTTGCAATTTTGAATTCACTATATTTATAAAAACCAACAAATAGAGAATGTACATTCATCAATTCACTATGCATTAGTTAAACATAAATTAAGTATAAGACTTAATAACATTCATATGCAAATATCCACACATCAACAATGAAGGAATGTAATAAACAAATTACACAATTCTTCACCACAAATCTATGTGACTGTATTAAATCCACCCAATGGGAGCTTGAAACTTGGATTACCCAATACTCCTCCCAAGTTCCACCCACATTTCCCCCCCTTTACATTATCTCCAAACTATAATATATAGGAGAGTTTCATGAAGTATTTTTGAAAATGCACCTCTTCACCTTCCTCCTCGACTCTTCGCATACTCCCCTATTTTATGATATGATAACTGTAATTCAAAATATTTATTAAATACAACATTTGCATTCAATGATCTTACAAATTCAAACTTATATCAGATTGTTGAAGGAGGTTTTGGAGTCTTGATTATTGAACTAGACATAAGAAAGTAGAATATTTCCCATAGGTAAGGTTGACACTATATTTTTCGCTATTTGTAGAAGTCGAGGAGAGCAACCTTGACATGAGTTGATTGACTAGGTCATTGAAGAGAATTGATTACATAGGGGAGTTCAGAGTGAGTTACACACACCTATAAGTTATGTCAACCCATGTTGGAAAGAGGCTAGATCATGTGGAAGCATATTTGATGAAGATGTCATCGTAGGTTATAATGATTTTAGGCTCTTTCAAACCTATCAAAACATTTTTTATGGTGGCTTGAACAAGTGAAAGATGGAGGTCTTTCAAAACTCTTGATGAGGTGCCCACCCATTTGATTGAACATAATGACATAATGAGTTCAATATTGTCACTGTAAATTTCATTTCTTATGTGTATATAGAGAGATATTTGTAATTGTAAAAAGTACCCTGAGCCAAAGGGGTTAACTCAACTAGTTGTCACCAATGTTTATGGGAATTTGGTTAGTTGTATGACAACATGTTCCCAGTTCAAATCCCCTTGGGTGAAACACACTGGTCTATTCCAATGGATCTACTAGGTATGCCATCTATATATGTGGGGAAGCATCTCTTAGGTTTCCTCGTGAGATTTTCCTTAGAATTAAAAAAATGTAAAAATTACCATTAATAATAACTAAAGTAAGATAACCATTCCAAAATTGGGTTTCTCTAGGGTACCTATTGTGTTATTTGTGTATGTTTTATTGCATTATTTAATTTGGTTCATATAATTTTTAAAGAAACCACAATCAATGTTTATACACATCAGGTTGTTATTGATTTGTTTTTCTAGTTAATATTATTACACATTAAGATTTATCTTGGATAGAGGCCTTCAATTGTGGATAATATTGTTATCAGAGTGTATTTCTTGATCTTAAGACAAAGCTACCTATGAATGTTGATGATCTAGGAGGATCCATAATGCTCATAGACATCTAGGAGGATCCAAAAATTCTCAAAAAATGATCATCTCAAACACTCTTTAAAATGACTTCATTGTGTAGAGCTCGACGATAGCTTTCCAACGATGTGTGAATCGCCTCAAACATACGTCGTATGAAGAAGGTATGGTCATTTTAAGTTTTCAAGAAAACAAGGAAAAAGTCAAACAGGGGGTGCCACATGGTCATCCGTACAACTGTCAAGATGATGTCAGCAAGATGACATGGCAGCACAAGATGTTGCCACATGTCACTCAGAATTGGCATTTTTGGCATCAAGTTGGACCTATCTGGAAGTGACATGTGGCATGTCATACATATGATGTGGCATCTGTACACCGAAGTGGAAGGTACAATTAGTAGTGACGTGGTAGGATCCATACAGGCCAGTGGCAGATGATGTGGAAGGATGCTGACGCAAGCAACATGTGGACCAACTAGAGAGTGCCATGTGGCACTCTCCAACTGGCCAAATTTGGGCAAGGGAATAAAAGTTTGTTGGGTTGAATGGGAATTGAAACCATGACCTACGAAAGAATATTCTCAAAATATTCCAAATTCTTAATCATAACCTTCTACCAATGCGCCATGTTTAGTGCTTGTTTTAACCAACCAACAATAATATATTTAAAGTGTATTCATATGCGACCAGATATATAGGGCATCGATTAGGCCGACTTAGCCTATATAAACCTATCTCCGAACCACTATACGAGACACAAAGGTGCATACCAAGACATTGGAATTCATACGAAGAGCACCCTGCATAGAATTTCATGCAAAGTTTTCCTTGTTTTGCATGCAAGAGGTGTTCCTATTTTGGATTTGTCTCATTTTACGTGCTATCGAGTTCTTTGAGAAAAGTATAGAGTGTTTATACTCATTTTTCTTAGGATTCCAAGAGGAATCTGATGGTGATGTCGATTCTGTGTAAAAGTGATATGTATGGAAGTCTTAGTTGAGTTTGTCATGTATGAGACTCATAGTCTCGTTATGCATGCAAAAGGGGATCTTTAAGCACCTGTTCAGAACATAGTTAAGTTTATACTTGTTCTTCTCATAATTTCGTGAGGAATTAAGTGGCGACCTCTGTTTATAGGTTGGAGTAACAAACTTCAAGGGTGTCCTAAAAAATGGCATTTGTAATTCCATTCATTGTAATTTTGGCAGTTGAGCATTAATTGAGTGGTCTCAATGTTTGAAAAGGGACCCATAGACGTAGCCCAAGATGGGTGAACTCCATTAACAAATTTTTTATGTGCCATTTAAATTATTGTTGATCTTATTTTACTTCAGTTCAATATTCTTATTTACACAAGTTATATTTATCATTTGATGAATTTTATGGATAAATAAGCGTTTTCACATGATATTTTGCAAATAGTCATGTTGATATTCATTTTTTGAATTTGGTCGGATGTTTAGTGTGTGCTTATGAACTAATTGAGATCTAAGGATTTTCAGGCTGAATTGGTATTAGAGTTTTGTTGGTATCATGGGAAGGAAGTTGGTATTAAAACTTGTATGATATTTTCAAATCATGTGGTATCATAGATGGTTTTGACGTGTATTTGCAAGTAAATGCTTATTAGGTCCAAACTCAAGCTTGGTGAAGGATCGTTTGAAGAGTACATTCTTGAGATTGGTTCGAGGTGTGTGTTTCGAAAGCAAGAAATCGATTCAACAAAAGAAAATGATTATTCTAATCCAAATCCTTTTGGTATTGAAGAGACATTCTTTTCCACATTCATGAAAATGAAGGCCATGGTGGAAGAAATATATGAGGATCGAAAGAAGGCCAAGGGAATTGGTGGTAAGAACAAAGGAAAGTTGCATAACTTCAAGAAGCAGTTGAAGGGAAAAGAAGAAGCGAGGATTACATGTTCTCATTTCAAGAGGAAAGGACACAAGGAGGCAATGTGTTGGAATTTTCATCTAGAGAGGCTACCAAAGAAGTTCAAGGACATGGGTAAAAAAAAGGCCACAACCATAGTTCAGGATCTTGGATCAGATTCTGAGGGTGAAACTAAGGTTACAACTATGAGTATCAAAGGTAAATGTTTTGTTGCAAGTTTCAGTTCACATACTTCTTCTTCAAAGGATAATGTAATCCCTGATGGAAGGCAAAGAAAATAATTGTTTCATTTACGAGTTATATCAAAGCATAATAATATTGATACACTTGTTGTTAGTGGATCACAAGTAAATCTTATTTCAAAGCAAGTTGTTCAAAATTTGGGATTGGAAACTAGGCCTCATCCAAGACTGTATCCTTTGGGTTGGATTTGTGATAATTCTCAGTTACAGGTAACTAAGAAATGCAAGTAACAATTTGAGATCACATCCAATTTCATTGATGAGGTAGAGTTAGATGTGGTTCCACTTGACATTTGTGGGATGGTTTTTGGAAGTCCATACTTGTATGATAGGAAGGGGATTTTTAACAGGGAACAAAAAAAGTATCATCTTGTCAAGGATGAGATTGAGTTCATTGTGAGAGCTCATAAGATGAAGACTAATTTGACTATTGCCACTATAGGGCACATGAAAATTATAGTTAATGCTAGTATCTAGGATCCATATTTACAACCTATGGTTGAAAGTAAATCATGTCCTATGGTTGATGTTGTTCCTGTTAAGAAGGACAAATATGTTGATGGTTCATTTTATTTCGCATATGTATATTCAATTTTGTTGTTCAATTTGTTACTAGTCAGTAGAGTATGGTTAGTAGCTGCAACAATGAATGACGGAGTTTGTGAATTTAAGGGAATGGTTAACTTGGTCAACGATATTATTTCAATCTTCATTATCATTGTAATGAGTCAGGTGCTCATTATCCAAGCAGGAAGGATGGATGATACTGGACAAGTGAGGCGGAAGTATCCTGACTTCATTTATGAATAATCCATACTTTTGGAGGTCCAAAATTTATTTAGTTGGAAGGTGTGATCCAAGAGGATCCAAAACGCTCAAAGAGATCCAGGAGGATCCAAAAATGCTAAAAAAATTGATCATCTCAAATGCTCTTGAAAATGACTTCATTGTGTAGAGCTCAATGATAACTTTCCAATGATGTGTGAATCACCTCAAACAAACATCGTATGAAGAAGTTATGGTCGTTTGAAGTTTTCAATAAAACAAGGAAAAAGTCAAATAGGGGGTGCCACATGGCCATTCATACAACTGTCATGATGATGTCAGTACGTTGACATAGCAACATGATAGGCTGCCATGTGTCACTCAGATTTGGCATTTTTGGGGTCCAGTTGGACCTATCTGGAAGTGACATGTGGCAGGTCATACAATTGAAAGTGACATAAAAAGACCTATGCAGGCAGGTGGTAGATGACATAGAAGGATGCTGACACATGCAATAGGTAGACCAACTAGAGAATGCCACGTGGAACTCTCCGATTGGCCAAATTTGGCTAAGGTAATAAAAGTTTGTTGGGTTGAATGGGAATCAGACCCATGACCTACAAAATAATATTCTTAGAATATTACAAAGTATTAACCATAACCTTCTACCATTGCGCCATGTTTAGTGCTTGTTATAACCAACCAACAATAATAATTTAAAGAGTATTCATATGAGACTAGGTATATAGGGGATCGGTTAAGCTGACTTACCCTATATAAACCTAGCTATGGACCACTGTACCTGACATGGAGGTGCATGCCAAGACATTGGAATTCGTTCCAAGGGAACTATGCATAGAATTTCATGTAGAGTTATCCTCATTTTACATGCAAGAAGTGTTCCTATTTTGGATTTGTCTCATTTTGGGTGCTATTGAGTTCTTTGAGAAAGGTATAGAGTGTTTATACTCGTTTTTCTCAAAATTTCGAGAGGAATATGATGGTGATGTTGATTATGTGTAAAATTGCTATGTATGAAAGTCTTAGTCCAATTTGTCATGTATGAGACTCATAGTCTCATTATGTGTGCAAAAGGGGGTCTTTAAGCACATGTCCAAAACATAGTCAAGTTTATACTTGTCATTCTCAGAATTTCGAAGGAATTTAGTGGTGACCTTTGTTTCTGGGTTGGAGCAACAAACTTTAAGTGTGTCCTAAAAATTTTGGCATTTGTAATTCCATTCATTGTAATTTTGACATTTGAGCATTAATCGAGCAGTCTCACTATTTGAAAAGGGACCCAGACATCTAGCCCAAGATGGGTGAACTTCGTTAACAAATTGTTTATGTTCCATTTGAATTATTGTTGATCTTATTTACTTCAGTTCAACATTCTTATTTTCACTAGTTATATTTATTAGTTGATGAAGTTTATGGATAAATAAGCGTTTTCACATGATATTTTACAAATAGTCAAGTTGATCTTCATTTTTTGAATCTGGTCAGATGTTTAGTGTCTTCTTATGAACTAATTGACATATAATGATTTCAATGATGAATTGATATCATAATTTTTTTGGTATCACAAGAAGGAAGTTTGTATCATAACTCATTTGATATTTTCAGATCATGTGGTATTAGAGAAGGTTTTGACATGTATTTTCAAGTGAATTCTTACGAGGTCCAAAATCAAGCTTGGTGATGGAACGTTTGAAGAGTACATTCTTGAGATTGGTTCAAGGCGTGCATTTTGAAAGCAAGAAATGACTTCAACAAAAGACAAGGATTCTTCTAATCTAAATCCTTTCAGTATTGAAGAGGCATTATTTTCTGTGTTCATAACAATGAAGGCCATGGTGGAAGAAATGTATGAGGATCGAAAGAAGGCCAAGAGAACTGGTGGTAAAATCAAAGGAAAGATGCATAAATTCGAGAAGAAGTCGAAGGGAAAGGAATAAGAGAGGCCTACATGTTCTCATTGCAGGAAGAAAGGACATGAGGAGGCAATATGTTGGAAGTTGTATTCTTGAGAGGCTACCAAAGAAGTTCAAGCACAAAGGTAAACACAAGGCCACAACCATAGTTCAGGATCTTGGATCAGATTCTAAGGATGAAACTAAGGTTACAACTATGGATATCAAATGTAAATGTTCTGTTGCAAGTTTCAATTCAAATACTTCTTCTTCAAAGGCTAATGTAATCCCTGATGGAAGGAAAAGAAACATATTGTTTCATTTATGAGTTATCTCAAAGCACAATAAGATTGATACACTTGTTGATATTACATCACAAGTAAATCTTATTTAAAAGCAAGTTGTTCATAATTTGGGATTGGAAACTAGGCCTCATCCGAGACCGTATCCTTTGGGTTGGATTTGTGATAATGATCAGTTACAGGTAACCAAGTAATGCAAGTTATGATTTGAGATCACATCCACTTTCATTGATGAGGTAGAGTTAGATGTGGTTCCAACTTACATTTCCACGATGGTTTTGGGAAGTCCATAATTGTATGATAGGAAGGGTATTTTCTACAGGGAATAAAACACATATCATCTTTTCAAGGATGTGATTGAGTTCATTGTGAGGGATCATAAGATGAAAACTAATTTGACTATTGTCACTANCACGATGGTTTTGGGAAGTCCATAATTGTATGATAGGAAGGGTATTTTCTACAGGGAATAAAACACATATCATCTTTTCAAGGATGTGATTGAGTTCATTGTGAGGGATCATAAGATGAAAACTAATTTGACTATTGTCACTACAGGGCACATGGAAATGCTAGTTAATGATAGTATCCATGATCCAGATTTACAACCTACGGTTGAAAGTAAAATAGGCCCTTTGGTTGATGTTGTTCCTATTAAGAAGGTCAAATATGTTTATGGTTCATTCTCTTTAGCATTTGTATATTCAATTTTTTTTCTTCAATTTGTTACTATTTAGTAGAGTATGGTTAGTAGTTGCAACAATCAATGGTGCATTTTGTGAATTTAAGGGAATGGTTAACTTGGTTTGCAATGTTTTTTCAGTCTTCGTTATCACTATGATGAGTCAGGTGCTCATTATCCAAGTAGGAAGGATGGATGATACTGGACAAGTGAGGCAGAAGTATCCTGACTTCATTTATGAATAATCCATACTTTTAGAGGTCCAAAATTTCTTTAGTGGGAAGGTGTGATCTAAGAGGATCCATAATGCTCAAAGAGATATAAGAGGATCCAAAAATGCTAAAAAATTGATCATCTCAAATTCTCTTGCAAATGAGTTCATTGTGTACAACTCGACGATAGATTTCCAACTGTGTGTGAATCCCCTCAAACAAACGTCGTATGAAGAAGTTATGGGCGTTTGGAGTTTTCAAGAAAATAAGGAAAAAATCAAATGGGGGGTGCCACATGGTAGGCCCATAGGATGCAATGTGGCCTTCCATACAGATGTTAAGACAAAGTCAACAAGATGATGTGGAGACATGAGAGGCTGCCACGTGTCACTCATATTTGGCATTTTTGGGGTCCAGTTTGACCTATCCAGAGGTGACACATGGCATGTCATACATATGATGTGGCATTCATATGCTGGAAGGTACAAGTAGCAGATGACATGGCAGGATACACATGAAGGTGGCAAATGATGTGGTAGGTTGCTGACGTAGGCAACAAGTGGACCAACCAGAGAGTGTCACGTGGCACTCTCCGTTTGGCCAAATTTGGCCAAGGGAATACAAGTTTGTTGGGTCGAATGGGAATCAAACACATGACCTACAAAAGAATATTCTCAGAATATTCCAAAGTTTTAACCATAACCTTCTACCAATGCACAATGTTTAGTGCTTGTTATAACCAACCAACAATAATATATTTAAAGTGTATTCATATGCGATTGAGTATATAGGGGGTCGGTTAGGCCGAATTACCCTATATAAACCTAGCTCTGGACCATTGTACAAGACATGGAGATTCATTCCAAGAGATTGGAATTCATGCCAAGAGCACTCTGCATAGAATTTAGTGTATATTTTTCCTCATTTTGCGTGAAAGAGGTGTTCCTATGTTGGTTTTGTCTCATTTTGCATGCTACTTAGTTCTTTGAGAAAGGTATAGGTTCATTTTTCTCAGAATTTCGAGAGGAATCTGATGGTGATGTTGATTCTATGTAAAAGTGCTATGTATGGAAGTATTAGTCTGGTTTTTCATGTATGAGACTCATAGTCTTGTTATGTGTGCAAAAGGGGGTCTTTAAGCACCTGTTCAAAACATAATCAAGTTTATACTTGTTCTTCTCATAATTTTGTGAGGAATTCAGTGGTGACCTTTGTTTCTGGGCTGGCGTAATAGACTTTAAGGGTGTTCTAAAAAAATTGTCATTTGTAAGTCCATTCATTGTAATTTTGGCATTTGAGCAATAACCGAGCGATCTCACTGTTTGAAAAGGGACCCAGGGACGTAGCTCAAGATGGGTGAACTCCGTTAACAAATTGTTTATGTTCCATTTGAATTATTGTTGATCTTATTTTACTTTATTTCAACATTCTTATTTCCGTAAGTTATATTTATCAATTTATGAAGTTTATGGATATATAAGTGTTTTCACATGATATTTTTCAAATAGTCAAGTCCATCTTCATTTTCCGAATCTGGTCGGATGTTTAGTGTATGCTTATGAACTAATTGAAATCTAAGGAATTTCGAGATGGATTGGTATCATAGTTTTGTTGGTATCATGGGAAGGAAGTTGGTATCATAAATCGTTTGATATTTTCCGATCAGTTGACTAGACTGAGAAAGTTTCGACGACGTGGATAGTTAATTCCTTTAAACTTGAAATTGGTACTAGACGAGGAAGAAACCAAACTCAAGGATATACCATGGGTGATGAAATGTTATAGTTTGATATAATTGGCCACTCGCCTCTTACATTGACTCATCACGGTTCTCCATCTTGGTAGTTTTTTTATGATTTTTTGGGTCCTAAACAATTGGGGTCATTTTGAGGCCCTAAATGATGTTTTTTTTAGGAAATTTAGGGCCCTGGGTTTGTATTTGACACATCAAGGACATGCCACAAATTTTATTTATTTATTTATTAGAGCTTTCCAATGAGATACTAAGTGCCCCAAATGTATATTGTATGCAAAATTTGTTCCCTCGGGAAATTGATGTATCAACTAACGACCTTAGGGCCCACACACCTTTTGGGTGCTTTGCCTCCTAGGGTTAGGGTTTTGGACATTTAGGGTTCTTGTTCTATGTTAAAGGGAAATTATTTTGGCCCTTGGTAATAACTTTTATGAATGAGCATAGCTGACACATCTCTTCTAATAAATAAGCTACCACCATTCTAGCTAGTTATGTAACTTTGCATTTTACAATATTTTATAGTTTTCTTTCATTAATTGAATTAGAGATTGGTTGTAATACTATGTTCTTTGTGATATATTTGTGTGAGTTTTATTTGTTATATCGATTATTTCATTTCATTTTCTAATAAATCTAGATCATGAAACAAAGAACGACAACACCCAACATATGATAACCTATTTGGAGAATTAGGTGATTCATGGTTGTGGATATGCCTTAAGTGTGTTAGGTAGTAAATTAGATGAAAAAATCTTTCATTGACTTTGTTGCCATATTATTACAAGTGAAGAAGAAGAATAAAAATAAGCTTCAAGAGTCAAGCTCTAGTTTGGATGAAGGAGGTGGTAGTGATGGAAAAACCTAAAGTGGAGAAACCAGAGAAAGAGATTGGGCCGAGGTGATGGAAAAAACATTCAGAGTAGAGACAACGATTGATATCATAGTTTTTCTAGTTTTCTTTCATTAATTGAATTAGAGATTAGCTGTAATACTACGTTCTTTGTGATATATTTGTGTGAGTGTTATTTATTATATTGATTCTTTCATTTCATTCTCTAATAAATCCAGATGATGAAAAAAAGAACAACAAGACCCAACATATGATAACCTATTTGGAGAATTAGGTGATTCATGGTTGTGGATATGTCTTAAGTGTCTTAGGTAGTAAATTAGATGAAAAATACATTCACCAACTTTGTTTCCATATTATTACAAGTGAAAGAGAAGAAGAAGAAAAAGAATCTTCAAGAGTCAAGCTCTAGTTTAGATGAAGAAGGTGGTAGTGATAGAAAAACCTAAAGTGGAGAAACCAGAGAAAGAGATAGGGCCGAAGTGATAGAAAAACCATTCAGAGTAGAGAGAAAGATTGATATCATATCATATGTGCGTGACATAGATTCCTTGAAGTGGAATAAATGGTTGCAAGAGTTAGAAGTCCATTTTAGTGTGCATGAGGTTAGTGAAGCATACATAATATCTTTTTGTTGTTTGAAGTTAGAAGGTCATGATTTAAAATGGTGGGAGAGTGATGCTATTGATAAAAGACTAGGAAATGAACTATTGATGATAAAGTGGGAGGTGTTTAAGGACATGATTGAGTCGAACTCTATCCTATTATTTACAAGGTGGAACAAAATAGAAGTTGGATTTACCTTAAATAGAGATAAGGACAAACAATGTAGGAATTCACTACAAAGTTTTCAAAGAAAGTAATTGAGTTAGGGATATCTCTTAAGAGTCTTATAGTTATCATTAAGTACTTGGTATATTTTAACAATCACCTTAAGATACAACTATTTATTTTCAAACCTAACACCATTGTTAAGGCATGTGTGAAGGCACAATACCTTGAAGGAGTTAATAATAAACAACAATTTAGTGGGCCAAAACACATAGAGCTACAAGAACTCCCAAAAGAATAAACAAGGGGGGGAAATGTGAAGGAAAGAAGATAGTTGTAGTTGGAATAGAAAAAAAATCAACAAAAATGTTAATCACTATAACGTGGATGGAAATATAGAGGATATTTTTTAGAAACTACATCTTGATATGAGACCTAAATGGTCCAAACAACATAGAAGAAGAAGACTTTGCCAGTTGTACATGGAGATCAAAGGGTGGACAATGACTCAGACGTTGAAGGTAAGGTGGCCTACACTTCAATTTGAGGATACACATCCTTGAGTAGTGTCCTTACAAAAGAGGAAAGAGACACAAATGAGCTCTTTCACATCAAGATTCAATTGAAAAATAACTAAGTAGATTTCTTGTTTGACCTTGGATCATAGTCAATTTTGATTTCATCCTAGATAATTGAAAGGTTTGGATTGGAGGCGTGTGGCTGTCCTCATCTATTCCCATTGGGATGGGCGAGGCAAGATATATGAAATT